>SSNR01000462.1:59698-118080 GCA_006937965.1 Callopanchax toddi
CAGCGTCTGCAGTGATGCGGACGCTGAACCGGTCTGTTGTGGTAAAGAGAGAGCTGAGCCAGAAAGCAAGGCTCTCGATTTACCGGTCGGTCTACGTCCCAATCCTCACCTATGGTCATGAGCTTTGGGTAGTGACCGAAAGAACGAGATCGCGGATACAAGCGGCTGAAATGAGTTTCCTCCGCAGGGTGGCCGGGCTCAGCCTTAGGGATAGGGTAAGAAGCTCGGACATCCGGGAGAGACTCGGAGTAGAGTCGCTGCTCCTCCATATCGAAAGGAGCCAGTTGAGGTGGTTCGGGCATCTGGTAAGGATGCCTCCTGGACGCCTCCCTCGGGAGGTGTTCTGGGCATGTCCTGCCGGCAGGAGGCCCCCAGGTCGACCCAGGACAAGCTGGAGGAAATACATCTTCAGTTTGGCCTGGGAACGCCTGGGCGTCCCAGCTGAGGAGCTGGTGGACTTGGCCGGGGAGAAGGTGGCCTGGGCTGCCCGACTTAGAATGCTGCCCCCGCGACCCGGACCCGGATAAGCGGAGGAAGGCGAGGCGAGGCGAGGCGAGTCTTACTCCAAGCTGTATAGGCTCAAAGCCTACTACCAATTAAGCATATCAGGTGATGTGCATCTCTGTAATGAGAAGGGGTGTGGTCTAATGACATCAACACCCTATATCAGGTGTGCATAATTATTAGGCAACTTCCTTTCCTTTGGCAAAATGGGTCAAAAGAAGGACTTGTGTAACGCCGCCAAATGCGTTACTACCTCTGAACTTTGACCTCTAAGATCATCACAAATAATAACCATCTTTTTCCCAATAACTTGGAATAAAATGACTCTGTTATTATTTAACCTGAATCAACATTCCTTCCAGGACCCGGTCGTGTCGGAAGACTCAGAAGACTTTCTTTAGGTAATAATTAAACTTAAAGACTCTTTGATGTCTCATTCTAAAGGACACTACCTTTAATCCACTGTCTTAAAATGTCTTAATGTGATTAATGCATTTTCTCCCAGTATTAATGAATGTTGATCTGCTTCAGTATTATTTCACATACATACTGCTAAAAGGTTATGACAACTACGTCACTCATTACTTCAACCAATAAGAGTTAGCGGTCTGAGTCACGTGAATTAATAACTCCTCACTGGCCCACGTTCCCTTAAGGCTCCTCTTAAGCGCTTCCGACCCCGGAAGCTAGAGAGAGAGAGAGAGAGAGAAAGAGAGGAAAAGAGAGAGCGGTTCTGTTCCTGACACGAACCAGACGTCACGCTCAGCTGTCAACCTCTACACAGCTAACGCTAGTTGCCGGCTCTTCCTGAGACGGTTACCTCAGCCCGTCTGAGCCGATGAAACCAGCTTCCCTCTGAGGTCAGACACCTTCAGTCTGACGCTCCGTTATGGGAATGCCAGCCCTCGATGCTCCCTGCCAGAGATGGGTCCACTGAGCTTCGTATCCCCGGACAACACCGTGGCCTCCGGCGGCCCAAGGCCCCCGCAGCCGTCTGATCCTGACCGAGGAGGGAACACCACCTCCGCGTTCTCATCCGACCCCAGCGGTGATGATCCATCGAACGCAGCTAAGTACCACATCTCTGGTAAAGCTTAAAGGCCTCTTGATAAAAGCTAACAACTTTAGCTCACTCAAACTAGTTACTGATCCATCCATAACTAGTACCCCTCCATCAGAATCCTTAATCTAAATTAAGTAAAATCCTTAGTCTCCTAAACCATCACGAGAATCAGGCTGCTAAAACTTATTTAAGATTCAATTCAGAACACCTACCATCGTGAATGACTTAATGCTGACCACCTGCTAACTACCTCTTTCTTATCTGTGATATCTGTCGTACGTCTTTCTTAATAAAATTATGAAGTCTAATATCTAGTCTTAGATTTCTATTGTCAATATGAAATGCATAATCTACTCCCTGTAATATATCAGAATTGAACCTAGAGATATTCCTGTAAGTACTAGCAGGTGAAGGTATCAGGGATTCTTCTCCGTGTAAAACCGACAAAACCTATTAGCGACTCTACAGAAGTATGTGCCAATTATAAACCATATAAATAGAGTTTATAAACGCTACACTTGAGAGGCTCAGAAAAGTAAAAAATAGTGAGATATCTTGCAGAGGGATGCAGTACACTTAAAATTGCAAAGCTTCTGAAGCGTGATCATCGAACAATCAAGTGTTTCATTCAAAATAGTCAACAGGGTCGCAAGAAGCGTGTGGAAAAACCAAGGCGCAAAATAACTGCCCATGAACTGAGAAGAGTCAAGCGTGCAGCTGCCAAGATGCCACTTGCCACCAGTTTGGCCATATTTCAGAGCTGCAACATCACTGGAGTGCCCAAAAGCACAAGGTGTGCAATACTCAGAGACATGGCCAAGGTAAGAAAGGCTGAAAGACGACCACCACTGAACAAGACACACAAGCTGAAACGTCAGGACTGGGCCAAGAAATATCTCAAGATTGAGTTTTCTAAGGTTTTATGGACTGATGAAATGAGAGTGAGTCTTGATGGGCCAGATGGATGGGCCCGTGGCTGGATTGGTAAAGGGCAGAGAGCTCCAGTCCCACTCAGACGCCAGCAAGGTGGAGGTGGAGTACTCGTTTGGGCTGGTATCATCAAAGATGAGCTTGTGGGGCCTTTTCGGGTTGAGGATGGAGTCAAGCTCAACTCCCAGTCCTACTGCCAGTTTCTGGAAGACACCTTCTTCAAGCAGTGGTACAGGAAGAAGTCTGCATCCTTCAAGAAAAACATGATTTTCATGCAGGACAATGCTCCATCACACCATCCAAGTACTCCACAGCGTGGCTGGCGAGAAAGGGTATAAAAGAAGGAAAACTAATGACATGGCCTCCTTGTTCACCTGATCTGAACCCCATTGAGAACCTGTGGTCCATCATCAAATGTGAGATTTACAAAGAGGGAAAACAGTACACCTCTCTGAACAGTGTCTGGGAGGCTGTGGTTGCTGCTGCACGCAATGTTGATGGTGAACAGATCAAAACACTGACAGAATCCATGGAGGGCAGGCTTTTGAGTGTCCTTGCAAAGAAAGGTGGCTATATTGGTCACTGATTTGTTTTTGAATGTCAGAAATGTATATTTCTGAATGTGGAGATGTTACATTGGTTTCTCTGGTAAAAACAAATAATTGAAATGGGTATATATTTGTTTTTGTTAAGTTGCCTAATAATTATGCACACCTGATATAGGGTGTTGATGTCATTAGACCACACCCCTTCTCATTACAGAGATGCACATCACCTGATATGCTTAATTGGTAGTAGGCTTTCGAGCCTATACAGCTTGGAGTAAGACAACATGCATAAAGAGGATGATGTGGTCAAAATACTCATTTGCCTAATAATTCTGCACTCCCTGTATTCTCACAAAGTAAGAGGCTGCCTTCTCTGTCCCTGCTGTGTTTGATTTGTGGCTTNGAACACCTACCATCGTGAATGACTTAATGCTGACCACCTGCTAACTACCTCTTTCTTATCTGTGATATCTGTCGTACGTCTTTCTTAATAAAATTATGAAGTCTAATATCTAGTCTTAGATTTCTATTGTCAATATGAAATGCATAATCTACTCCCTGTAATATATCAGAATTGAACCTAGAGATATTCCTGTAAGTACTAGCAGGTGAAGGTATCAGGGATTCTTCTCCGTGTAAAACCGACAAAACCTATTAGCGACTCTACAGAAGTATGTGCCAATTATAAACCATATAAATAGAGTTTATAAACGCTACACTTGAGAGGCTCAGAAAAGTAAAAAATAGTGAGATATCTTGCAGAGGGATGCAGTACACTTAAAATTGCAAAGCTTCTGAAGCGTGATCATCGAACAATCAAGTGTTTCATTCAAAATAGTCAACAGGGTCGCAAGAAGCGTGTGGAAAAACCAAGGCGCAAAATAACTGCCCATGAACTGAGAAGAGTCAAGCGTGCAGCTGCCAAGATGCCACTTGCCACCAGTTTGGCCATATTTCAGAGCTGCAACATCACTGGAGTGCCCAAAAGCACAAGGTGTGCAATACTCAGAGACATGGCCAAGGTAAGAAAGGCTGAAAGACGACCACCACTGAACAAGACACACAAGCTGAAACGTCAGGACTGGGCCAAGAAATATCTCAAGATTGAGTTTTCTAAGGTTTTATGGACTGATGAAATGAGAGTGAGTCTTGATGGGCCAGATGGATGGGCCCGTGGCTGGATTGGTAAAGGGCAGAGAGCTCCAGTCCCACTCAGACGCCAGCAAGGTGGAGGTGGAGTACTCGTTTGGGCTGGTATCATCAAAGATGAGCTTGTGGGGCCTTTTCGGGTTGAGGATGGAGTCAAGCTCAACTCCCAGTCCTACTGCCAGTTTCTGGAAGACACCTTCTTCAAGCAGTGGTACAGGAAGAAGTCTGCATCCTTCAAGAAAAACATGATTTTCATGCAGGACAATGCTCCATCACACCATCCAAGTACTCCACAGCGTGGCTGGCGAGAAAGGGTATAAAAGAAGGAAAACTAATGACATGGCCTCCTTGTTCACCTGATCTGAACCCCATTGAGAACCTGTGGTCCATCATCAAATGTGAGATTTACAAAGAGGGAAAACAGTACACCTCTCTGAACAGTGTCTGGGAGGCTGTGGTTGCTGCTGCACGCAATGTTGATGGTGAACAGATCAAAACACTGACAGAATCCATGGAGGGCAGGCTTTTGAGTGTCCTTGCAAAGAAAGGTGGCTATATTGGTCACTGATTTGTTTTTGAATGTCAGAAATGTATATTTCTGAATGTGGAGATGTTACATTGGTTTCTCTGGTAAAAACAAATAATTGAAATGGGTATATATTTGTTTTTGTTAAGTTGCCTAATAATTATGCACACCTGATATAGGGTGTTGATGTCATTAGACCACACCCCTTCTCATTACAGAGATGCACATCACCTGATATGCTTAATTGGTAGTAGGCTTTCGAGCCTATACAGCTTGGAGTAAGACAACATGCATAAAGAGGATGATGTGGTCAAAATACTCATTTGCCTAATAATTCTGCACTCCCTGTATTCTCACAAAGTAAGAGGCTGCCTTCTCTGTCCCTGCTGTGTTTGATTTGTGGCTTTAGAATGGCAGCAAGAAAACGCTCGGTCCAGAATGAGTCCTCCGCCAAAATAAACATGTATCCATGGCAAGCCTTGCCATTCTGTTAGGAGAAATGTTTAAAAATAAAACTCTCAGCATCTGGGGAATGGAGGACTTTTTAGTAGAAATGAGCTCTGACTGTCTCCTCCATACGGCTGAAACTACAGAGAAAGATATGGAGCATCCTGTACGAGAGCGCCCTCTACTGCTACGTTGCACGTTGACAAAAAGCAGACAATGCAGAAATTTGAATTTTATTGGCTGAAAAATCTTGGCGGCCAGAAAAAATGCAAAGGGAGGAAGGAGGAAGGGGGGTCTTCATCAGACTGACATATGTTGTGGAACTCTACCCATAGATCATAGTTTAGACATGAAATATTGAAAACATTTAGAAAACTTTGATACTAGGGATGAACAATATATCTGCGTTTACATCGGTATCGGCTGATGTTAGTCTATTTTTAACATATCTGTATCAGTCCGATTTGTAAAACTGGGCCGATAATAAAGGGGCCATTTTCATCTAATTTCTGTCAGCGTAGTCTAAAAATAAAACACTGCTTTCTCCGTATGTATCGGCATTGGTCACGGGTCTTTGTTTGGCAATGTGACTGTGTAGCAAAGGATTGTGGGACGTTAAACCGAAGTGAAGCTATGTCGGCGGTGTGGTCGCTTTTAGGGATGGGAATTGATAAGATTTTTACGATTCCGATTCCATTTTCGATTCTGTATAACGATTCAATTCTTTATCGATTCTCTTATCGATTCTCATTTGAAAAAAAAGAGAACAAACAGATCTATTAGCTTAAAGCTGGTTTATATCTTATCTTTGAGTAAGATACAAGTTTAGAAGTAAGATGATGACCTTATACATCCAACAGTGAGGTCTTAAGAAAACCAGAGCCTAGGGTCACAGGGTGCCCAGAAAAAAAAGTTTCTAAGTATAAAATAATAATAAAATATTATTTTGTAGAAATAACATAAAATACAACATAAATTATTCTGTGCAATTCCACAAGAATGTAACATTTCAACTCTCTTTTTAAAAAGGATATGAGCTGAACACACAAAATTACGTCAGCCAGCAACAAATACAACTCAAGTCAAGTTCAATGGAACTGTGCATTGTGCAATTTTGCAACCATCAACTATGGAAAATTAACAATTCTTCTGCAGAAAAATGAGCATATCAGCTTTTTCAGGAAGGATACCTGATCTTTCTGGACTTATTGTGTCTCCAGCTGGAGAACACCCTCTCAGACGGGTAGGGCTGTGTGTTATGAGGAAATATTTCATCTGGACGATAGAAAATGTCTACCATCAGATAAAAAGCTCTATCGTTTAAGCCACAATAGAAGTTTTACAGCATAATGCACGTTACGGGATGTTCATGAACGCACCGCGCAGCAACACATAAACAAACATGGAGGCAGACGGTAGTGGACACGTTTTAGACCAGAGTCAACAGGATAACCAGCTAACCCAAACCGAGGAGCTTTTACCTAAAAGAGGGACAACTTCTGTCTCATGGATGTGGTTTAAATATAAAAAGACCGACATGGACTAGACAGCAGCTGTTTGTAAAGTTTGCCGGCTCCCGGTCCCAACAACGGACTCCGACGCCACTAATATATTTTATCACCTGCACAAAAACCATGTCAAAGAAAACAGAGACAGTCAACGAGCAAAAGCTGCAAAAGCAGCGTTGAGTGTTGGAGTAAGAGCTCAGAATAAACTCCAGACGCTGCTACAGGTTTTTACCTGCAGTACGTCATGTAGCATCTAGCTGCCAGCTGAGCGGGATGGAAGGAAGGAGGAGGTTACTGCTGCTGTTACCACGCACATCTACAAAGATATGGCTCTAATCTACACGGTGGAGAAACTTGAGTTTAGTGACTCGTGGTGACGTAGTCGCGCCGACTGGAATTTATTTTTTTGCGCCGACTGGAATTGATAAGAGAATCGTTAGCAAAAATAGCAAACGATTCCAAGGGATTGAAACACTGGAAACCGGTTCTCATTAAGAACCGGTTTTCGATTCCCATCCCTAGTCGCTTTTCACCGTATCAAACAAAGACACACGAAAAGCAGTGTGTAATATTTGTAAAGTCGAGGTAATGCGAGGAGGATGCCGCGTTAAATCATTTAACATCACCAATTTGATTTGTCATTTGAAAAACCACCATCCATAAGTTCACAAACGGTGGCAGGAAGCTAATGTTGCCAAAAGTAGCCAATAGGCTAAAACAAAGTCGGCAACAGCTGGGAGCCCATTGCAACAAGCATTCGAGCAAACCACAAAGTTCTCCAAAAACAGCTCAAAAGCAAGGTCAATAACAATAAAAATAATGGAAATGATTGCGCTTGACGACCAGCCGTTTTCCATAGTTGGAGGACCAAGGATTTCGATGGCTTATGGCCCATGTGGAACCCCGTTACAGCATTCCGAGTCGGCGCTACTTTTCTGACGTCTCCCTCCCACTTTGCACAAAGTGGTGGCCAACCATGTCTTCAAGTTGCTGGACAACGTGACTGACATTAGTTTTACCATGGATATATGGAGTTCGGACATACGTCAGGTGAGCATGCTAAGCCTTACAGCTCAGTGGATCAATGAAAACATTAAAATGAGGAGAGCCATTTTGCATGCTCAAGAGTTTCCAGGCTCACATACAGGAGCTGCTATTGCTAGTGCGTTTGACTCCATGTTTGCTTAGTGGAAGATTAAGAAGGAAGGTGTCCATGTTGTGCTTCGCGACAATGCACGGACTATGAAGAAAGCAATGGATGAGTCCGGTATTAAAAGCCTGGGCTGCATGTCTCATACACTGCAGCTAGCAGTGCATGATGGAGTGTTGAGCCAGCGAAGCATCTCTGACTGTGTAGCTCTTGGAAGGAAAATAGTCTGACATTTTTGCCACTCTCAACTTGCCACCTCTCGGCTGAGAGATATTCAAAAAGAGATGAACATGACAACCAAGATGCTACAGCAAGATGTTTTGACCAGGTGGAACAGTACACTGTACATGATGAAAAGTCTCCTGGATCAGAAACGTGCACTTGGTGTTTATGGAGCAGAACATGAGCTGCCTGCCTGTTTCAGCGCACATCAGTTGGGCCTAATTGAAAACATGACCATACTGCTCACTCCATTTGAACAATTAACAAAGGAGATAAGCTCACAATTTGCTACAACCGCAGATGTGATTCCCTCAGTTGTAGCACTGAAACGTTTGCTGAGCAAGGTAGCCGACACGGACAGTGGGGTCCGCACAGCAAAGGCCACACTACTGGGAGCTGTAAATGACCGATTTGGAAGCATCTTCTCCGAGCCGCTTCACTACTTGGCAACTATTCTTGACCCAAGGTACAAAGACCATTATTTTGACACATAGACCAAACAGGTGGTGCTAAATGTGCTTCAGAAGCAAGTAGATGAAATGACGCAGAGTTCCAATGTTATGGAGGTACCAGTCACAGAAGAACCACAAGAGAAAAAGAGAAGAAGCCAAAAAGATGGCCAGTCACTGCTTGACATGCATGATGAAATTCTGGAGGAGAACAGAATTATGCAACAGCAGGCAGCCCTGACAAGCCACACAAGTGTACAGGTATAGTACTATTATTAACCCTGTCTTCTATTAAGACTAAGATTATAATCCTTTGTGTAATGATTTTAAGTGTTTTTGACTTTTGTTTTCATAATTGCATACAGTTGCTAAAATAGATTTAGATTTAAAAAGATTTTTAAAAAGATGATCCTAGAGTATATTGTTTACATTTTGCACCTTTTTCATCCTTTGTCATCTGCTCTAAGTAAAGTTCAATTTCAGGAATGGATAATGTTGCAAAATCTACATTGCTGGTCAATTGTAATCACACATTCATTTCATACTGATGTATTTGTCTGCTTTCCTGTAGGTGCATGGCTATCTGAGTGAGCCCCTCATCCCAAGGAATGAAAGCCCCCTGCTGTACTGGAAAAGCAACATGTCTCGCTTTCCAGCCCTAGCCAAGGCAGCACACAAGTACCTTTCAGCTCCATGTACAAGTGTGGACAGTGAACGTCTCTTTTCTGCTGCATCACATATTGTTGATGAAAAGAGAAACAGGATTCAGAGTGTGAGAAAGCAGAGAAGCTTCTCTTTGTCCAAAAAAAAAAATCTGCCTTTGTTAATGAAGTAGACTATAACCCACATTTATAGTCAGGTGGAAGCAGTTTCAATGTTTACTTTACACTTACAAGTTGGAAATAGGAAATTGCATTGTACTTCTGTCCCTGGTCTAATATGTTCATCAATAATTTTATACCAGGGACTTAAAATTTATTTTCAGTTATGTTTACCTGTTGAAACACTGTTCCATTGTTGGGATATTTTCTGTCCTGAATATTTGCACTAAAAATAGAAAAATGTGATCTGAAACTTAATATGTACTTTGATATTTTTGATGTTACATGTGTGCATTTTTATTCAAGTTAAAATGGTTGTGTAACCATTGTGTGGGCTGTTGTTGCAATCTTAGAAATAGAAATAAAGCAAGACATTTTAAAAATTCAGTTTGCATAACTTTCAGTCTGTACACATTTTTTTGATTTCAGAAGCGTAAGTGGCTGTGTGTGTATCGGTATCAGCAAATATTGGTTATTGACCATAATGGCAATATTAATTTTGGATAACAATATCAGCCCAAATTTTCATATCGGTGCATCCCTATTTGATACTTAGAAAAATACTCCTCCTAGGGGCTTTAATGTGGGGACTGTGGAGTAGGGATGTGGAGATTAACCAATTTGAACCGGTGGTCCAATCATGACGTGTAAAATCCGACTGCACCGGTAGCTTCAGCGTGCATCGGCCACAGCTGACTGCTAAATGCGCAACGTACAGTATCTCTCTCATCACCCATTGGTGAAAACAATGGTTGCATTGATAAGTTTAAGGTGTCCAGCCTTTTCCTCTCACGAGCTACTTTTATACTGAGCAGCTCCACGCGGGTTGCGCGGCGAGCTGCAGGTGCTGCAAACGCTGTGTGTGCACGCGTGTGTGTGTTTGTGAGTCCGCCACCGAGTCAGCGCTCGTTCACGTGACGTTTAATGGAGGTTTCGTGGCTCAACTGCTGTCCTCGTTCCCCGGAGGGGGGCGGGGGAGAACTGTCCCGCTATTTAACAGCAACGACTCCGCGTTCAACCGGTTGATCAATCAGTTTATTGTTTATCTGTTTTGTCCTCATTTTGTTGAACGCACCATCAGTAAAACTACGGAAGCCAGGTGGCGCAGCTGCAGTTAGAAAACCTGGTAAGAACAGGTGAGGAGGAGATGAGCAACATCAGAGAATCTGAATGATTTCTGCTCTGTTAGCCACTAGAATCTGTTAGTCAGTATTAGAGACATTATGTTGAAGCTATTTACACAATGCACAGAGTTAATGCTGGAAATGTTGATTAGAGTAGGTTTAACAAGTGGTTTAGTCAAATTACAGACAGAAAGTACTATTAATTAAAGGAGGATCTGGGGAAAGGGCTTTGTTAATAGTTCACATTTTTTATTATTTATTTTTAAGAGGCCTAATCTTTTAAATTGGCTATATCAATTATTTGTTAAAAAAGTATAGAGATTTTCTTTATTGATCCCTTGGGGGAAATCCTCTGGGAAATTTAGCAACAGTTGAGACTAACAAGAAAGGTAACATTTTTGGTGAAGATTTAATATTTATTAGGAATAAAACAGTCATCTTGTCTGAACCATAATGAAGTGCATTTTTTAAGTAGAATTTATTGATTTATCAAAAACAAAGTATAAAATAAATCTTTCACAGAGAAAGAGAGAGAGAGAGATAAGTAATTATGATGATTAAAAAAAAACTGATGTGGACTTGAAAATTCTCTGTGATATGTTGAATCGTTTCAAACCGTATCAAATCGCCAGCAGGGATGAATCGTATCGAACCGTATCGGCAGAGGCTTCACCGTATCGTCAATGTATCGAATCGCTGGGAGCGTATCGAGATACGAATCGAATCGGCCTCAGTGGTGGGGATTCACATCCCTACTGTGGAGCTTTAACCAAGGATAACCCAAAACTACAGGAGAGCTGGTGGTGGGAAAAACCAGGAACTCCAGCTCCCCCTGGTGGACAGGTACGATGTGTGATGGTCACTAGGGGGTGCCCATCTAATTCTGAGACTAACAGAGGAGGTTCCAGGGGTAGAACAGGGACTTGTAATTGGGTGACGAGGGAAGGATTTATGAGATTTTGCTCTGCTCCTGAATCAACGAGGGCTGGGACAGTGAGTTGGGTCTGATTATGCTGGAGAAGGATACTGAGGGTAAAACAGGGTTTGTTATCTTCTGAACATCCACCCACCAATAACCCCGGTACTATTGGTGGGGATTTCCTTTTTAGCGAACAGGAACCCACTCAGGGGTAGGTATATCAGCAAGAAGAGAGGAACTGGGAGAGCTGGGAGGACAGTTAATGGACCGGCAGGTCCGTTCAGAGCTTCTTTCCTGTATCCAAGCATCGATGCGACTAGCCAGGCTGATGAGATCCTCCAGGGTCTTTGCGGGATCCCTGTAGGCTATCTCATCCTTTATATGGTCGTTGATGATGCTCCAGAAAGCCCCCTTAAGTGCTGTAGAATCCCATCCAGATTCAGCAGCGATGGTTCAGAACTCTGTACTATGAAGTCAGCCATAGGTCGAGCTCCTTGTTTGAGGGTCAAGAGACACCTGGCAGCTGCTTCGGAGTCGAGGCTCCCGGAGAAGGTCTGTTTAAATAGACTCAGAAACTGGTTATGACAGATCAGATGAATGTTTTCCGGTGTAACGACAGACTGTGCCCACAGGAGGGCGCTGTCATATAGGAGATTGATCATGAAAGAGATATTAGCATCCTTGTTTTTACTAGCATCCTTGTTGTACTTCTGGGGTGACTGCCGGAACACCAGCGTGAACTGAAGGAGGAAGCCACGTGCTCGGCTGGCGTCGCCGGTGAAGATTGCCGGAGTGGGGATGTCATGTCATGTTGAAGCGGCGAAGGATCCGCAACAGTGGCGGAAGTGCGAGGGACAGGTCCCGGACCGGGATCAGCTGTGGGCAAAATAGGAGGATTTGAAGGGTTCACGGATGGATAACTTACAATACTCTGGAGGGTCTGTTGTATGGATTCCAGGGGCTGGGTTTGAGTTTGGAACTGTAGATTAACCGTCTAGATCAGGGTGTGGAGTTGTTGAGCCAACAACGTGTCGTGATGTCGTGTCGTGGCGATCCACGAGGGCAGCTTGTTCGGTAATGGCGACCTGAAGTCGCTCTGGAGCAACACAAGTAGAGGACACAGAGGTAAGTGAAAAGAGTTTATTAAAGTGATATTGTACTGGTGTTTTATCCGTGGGGACTTTGAGGACAAGACCGGCTGAGATCTTAGGAGAGAGAAGATGGTGATGAGTTGGGTGCAGGATGAATATGATAATTGTAAGAGAAGGGAGAGAGGCTTACTGAGTCCAAGGGGGAATCGGAGCTGGGGACAGTACATGTCAGTTCCCGGGAGGTTGGTTGGAGTGAGGCTTGGAGGGTGTTGGTTGGAGTGGAGGTAGGTAGGCAGACAGGGAGGCAGGCAGCTGGTTACTGACTTCTGGAGGAGCGAGAACGGTGGTCGGCATCCGGTGTAGGATCACACGAGTAGAAGTGGAACGGTCTGGCACCAACCAGAGGAAATCCCTCTCCTCTTATGCTCCTCCATTGATGAGCTTGATAGGAATCAGCTGGGAGAACTGCCCGGCAACCCTGCAGAGGAAGAGAGGAAAAAAACAACAGAACAACCTCCACCAGCCACCAGCAGGGGAGGGGAACACGACACTGAAGGGTCACAACCATGGGCGAAAATCCCGGGGGGGACGGGGGGGACATGTCCCCCCCTTCACATAAAGTTGTCCCCTCCAAAATCCCAACAAACAAAAATCACATTTTATTTAAATATTACAGTACCGGCAGTTGAAAGCCCAATACAAGTTGTGCTTCTTAAAAACAAACTTTAAGATTTATAATTCTTGAAAATGTCCAGTCCCCCCCCCATCCTCACAGTGAGTTGGTATAGTCCGTTTCCCTGATGGGAGGGGCCGCTCCGACTCGCTGCCTGCTCCGCTCCTCACAGGTAGAGCCTGACCGGTCAGGACGAAATGATGGAGTTTATTTTAAAATTTAGGGCATTAGAACGTTCAGTGATCAATTAAAAAGTTATTGATCGTTTCTCTTGTTCAACAAGCTCCTCCATTACATGAAAAGCTGTATTTCAGCTCCTTCATGTGAAGTCTGCTGCCTGTTTAACATAAACACAGCAGCTGGTTGTCCCTGTAGAGTCGATGTCCGCTCCACCACCGTCGGATGTTTGGTTGATTATTCACTAACTAAATCACATACAGATTTATTTTAGAAATGAATCCACATCGTTGTTTTGTGTAAAATACGTCTCGTCTGTTGTCGGTTTTGAGATGTCCTGAGTTTATATCGGTCTGTGAACGCAGCATTTGCCGTGCAGGCTGCGTCTGTTCACGGAAGAAAGAGAAAAAAGTAGCGACTCGCCGCTTGGAGCTGGTTTTAACGGAGGAATGAATGTCTGCAGAAAGTTTTGATAACATTTCTGACTCAAACTCATCCTTAGACAGACAGGAGAGAGAGAGACAGGGGACAGACAGACAGGAGAGAGAGAGACAGTGGACAGACAGACAGGAGAGAGAGAGACAGTGGACGGACAGACAGACAGGAGAGAGAGAGACAGGGGACAGACAGTCAGACAGAGGACTGAGACACCGTCCTCCTCCTGTCTCACTGCCAGTTACGTTTCTAGACAGATTTTGTCCAGATTTATTCATTTATGTCATATATTATTACCGGTAATTAGAATCTGATTTTCTGTTCCAAATTTGTATTTTTTATTTAGTTTTTATCTTGTAGTTACAACTTTGACTAAGATGTTCTGTTAAACAGATTTCATTTTCTAATAATCTGACTGATAATTTCCACTTCTTATTCTTCTCTAATTAAGTCAGTTTTCAAGTCAGACGTTTTGGGGACTGTTTTTAGTTTCTGGATATGAAACATTTTTCTTTTACAGAAAAAAAAACTAAACCTAGACTAATTAAAGACATTATCTGTAGCTGGGTGTTGCATCTCTCCTAAATGTAATAATGATCTGTAGGCAGGTGTTTGTCCAGTCGTCTGGCTGCTTTAACAGTCAGGTCAGAATGGAAGAGGAGAGAAAAATCAAAACATCCAGAAGACAAATGACAAAAACACCAAGTTGAAAGAGCCCAATAATATTGAGGCAGTTTGTTGAAAAATATTCTTATGAAGCATCAAAATCCTAGACAGCTTGGATATGGACTAATAAATAATTATTAGCTATATCATAATTACAGTTATGGCTCAATGTTATGTAAGAATGTTTAGGAAAAAAAAAAAATCATTTTTTAGTGTCCCCCTCAGAAATTTCTCTCTAAAATTTTACTGTTTAATGTCCCCCCCAGCAATGAACTGGGATTTTCTCCCCTGGTCACAACCTATACAATTTCAATCAAAACATTCCTGAACTCATCAGTATTTGTCCTCAAGTTTGTCATAACATAAAGTCTTATGGTCTCATGTTATTGTTTCAGGTCATCTCCAGAGTTTCAGTCTTGAAAGAGGTTCTGACTGGTCTGAGCTCTTTGATTTCTCACACAATAGAAGGACTTTACTAAGTATTAGACATGAGTTACCTGTGCAGCCATGCCCTAAAATAAGATGTGTGTGTGTGTGCTGTAACGTTACAGAATACACTAATCCAATGACATTTGACCCCTGGTCATTCACACACACACACACACACACACACTAATGTACTGTTTCTGCCAATAATCTGGATTATATGACCCTTCATCATGTCCTAACCTCTTGATAACCTGACTCAACATTCCTATAGATGTCCTCCAACCTTCTGGTCAGATGAATGTCCAGCTTCCAGCCAGATGACCTCACTGGACTCTCTTAGTTAGAATAAACTCAGTTTCTCAAATGCCTCCTTTCTTCAACAGCCTTCTTAAACACTAGTTTAATCTCTTGTTTACATGAAATGTTCCTGCAGCCAAGGTTGTTCACTCACTCTCACTCAGTGTTATGTGTTTGATCCTCTCCTCAGGGTTATTTCTCCATAATCCTTAAGTCATATTATTTACACATTTTATACTTCTGCTAAGGTTAAAATAATGATATATTTTCTGTGATTAATCCTTTGAGTTTAAAATGAAAAGTATTAAAGGGGTGGTTTTGTCAAAATCCATTTTTTTCTGGCTTTCATAGTTTCTAATAGGTCCCCCTGAGCCTGTCATGTAGGCCAAACATGAAAACTCTCTGTTCCCTGGTTATTTTTAAAAAACAGAATTTCTAAGAAATGAAACTTAAAATTGCAGTTGTACATGTTGTGATGTCACAACGTGTATTCGCCGAGATGGTAACGCCTTTTGGTCCGCCCAACTGCTAGCTTTTGTGTTTTTGATAATTCAACATGGCAGAATGCAGACCTATAGCGTAGCTATAGCACAGACCTGTACCTGGTGTGTGGCATTAGCAGCTATATAACACTGACTACAAATCTGGAGGTTCTGAGTTCAAACCCCGGAGCTTGCTTTATTTATTTATTTAATTTTGCATGGAAGTTAACAAATTTTGTAGGTGCAGCTATGGGCTAACTTTGTGATATATTTTGGCAAATTTTGGCAAAATTAGAAGTTATTTTGAGGTATTTTGGTTAAGACACACAAAGTACTGAGAGCAGTGTATGTGTGAGGTGAGGACAGCGGCTGGCATGTGAGGCGACCGGCGGAGTTTCAGTTTCGCTTCTCATTGGTGGAAAACACAGCTGACTTTTGGCTGAAGGAGTAATGCGGGACATGGGAAGAATCATCAGTTGAGCATCGGTATCCAGAAGCTGAGAGCGGAGTTCGGTGTGCTGTTGCTTGAGACTGGCTGAACTTTTAGGAGAAAATGTAAATTCTATTGTGAGTATTACCCTTCTGAATCATTCATTGTCAAACGCTGAGGAGGCGGTTCTTCTAATTTGTCTTTTGACCGTAACTTTATCCACATAAAGCCTATAGCTGCCATGTTTACAGTCACATTTAGTTTCAAATACCTACAGCCAATCAGAACAGTTTACAGGCTGTAAACATGATGTCCCCTTCAAACTGTGCTCCACAGAACTCAAGTATTTAGGAGTAGTCATTACCAGAACTTGGAAATCGCTCTATTTGGCAAATTTCTCTCCCCTATTAACCGAGGTTAAAGCAGATTTTCACAGGTGGAACTGCCTCCCCCTTACACTGATAGGGAGAATTAATATTGTCAAAATGGCTGTCCTGCCTAAATTTTTGTTTTTATTCCAGTGTTTACCTCTTTTCCTACCAAAACTCTTCTTTAAAACTCTCAATCAGATCATTTCCGATTTTCTGTGGAAAGGTAAAGTATCTAGAATTCGCATGACAGTATTAGAAAGATGCAAGTTTGATGGGGGACTTTCCCTACCCAACTTTCAATTTTATTATTGGGCAGCTAACATCTGTAAAATTGTATCCTGGTCAACAATGGCAACAGCCTCTTGGTGTCAGTTAGAAATAAAATCATGTCGTCAATCCTCTCTTGCTGCGCTCCTGACCGGCTCAACTTCTATTAACCCATCTCGCTTCACCTGTAATCCAGTGGTTAGCTCTACCCTCAAAATATGGCTTCCATTCCGGAAACAGTTTAAATTCACCTCGGCTTCCCCCTCAACACCAATACTGAATAATCACCTCTTCAAACCTCCGGCTACAGACCCCATTTTCACTCAGTGGCAAACCAAAGGAATTAGATGTTTCAGGGATCTCTATAAGGGTGGTGTTTTTGCTTCTTTTTCTGATCTTGCAAAGGACTTTGCTCTCCCAGGCTCCCATCTGTTTAGATATTTTCAGGCAAGGAGCTGTGCTAAATCCTTATTTCCAAATTTTCCCTCTCTGCCCACGAAGCAGCCTTGGGAGGACCTAACTGAACCCAGTCCCACATATAGGTAATCTATTTCGAAGGTTTACAATACCATTCTCACTTGTGATCTTCCATGTATTGTACGTACAAAGGAGGCTTGGGAGAGCGAGTTGGGTCTGATTCTTGATGATGATTGGTGGGATCATGCTCTGAAAACTATTCACAGGACCTCTATCTGCGCTCGCCTGACTCTCATCCAGTTTAAAGTTCTATTTAGGTGTCACTATTCTAAAGCTAAATTATCAAAGATATTCCCAGGCTCAACAGATAATTGTGATAGGTGCAATGGCTCATCTTGCCACCTCACACATATGTTTTTCTCTTGTCCATCCCTCACAAACCTTTGGCAAACCTATTTTGATGCGATGTCAAGGATACTTTCTATAACTGTTCATACCTCCCCACATGTAGCAATTTTTGGTCTTCCTGATGACTACACCCGTTATTCTGCGGACCAATTGGAGATTCTAGCCTTTACTTCTTTGATGGTTAGACGTTTTCTCCTTTTGACTTGGAAAACCCCCTCCTCCCCCTCAACCACACATTGGATCAACGATGTAATGTCATTTCTGAAAATTGAAAAAATTAGATACTCCAGACATGGCTGCCCAGGTAGATGTTATAAGAAATGGCAACCGTTTCTAAACTTTTTTGAATCTCTGTGAGACCCATCCAATCTCCCACACCTCTGCTTCCATCCCCCCCCCTTTTTATTATTTAATTTTAATTGTTTTTCTTTTGTTTGTATGTGTGTGCTTGTGGGTGTGTGATGTCTATTGTCTCTTAGATGTTAAATATAAAGATGGAAAGAAAAACGAGGGAAAAGAAGACATGTACAAGATTTCTATGTTCTGTATACGATTCACTGTATCGCTGTGCATTGTCTGATAATAAACATTAAAAAAAAATAAAAATAAAAATAAAAAAAAAGAAGTGAGGGCTGTGCATATCATTAAAACTAATGAGAATCCGGCTGTTTCAAAGTCAGCTTTAGAATAGCAAACTTCTAAAGCTTATATTATAAGCATCAAGGCTTCTTTCTTTATAAAAAATTACACAGATAGCATTGAATTACACTAGAGAGCAATGCAAAACTATAAAATAACCCAATAACACCACTCCTTTAACTTTAATTCATTTTTATCAAATTAATAATTGTGAGTTTAAAAGGGCTGGAACAGGTAATCTTGGTAAACTCCCTCAACACACCCTCCAAATCGAATTCATCCACAAGGACAAACACTCATAGTGGATTGGTACATTTTTTACTCTACGATTGGTCAAACTCCATCCCTTAAAAGTAAAGTAGTTCTGTATCCTGTTCAGTTCAACTCTGCCACTTATGAGCTTTGATCTAGAGATGCCTGCTAGTTGCGGTGTTAGCCCGCTTTGTGTCTCCACTCGGCCCCCTGGGGGTGGGGTGGGGGGGAGACACGCCAGTCTTTCCTCCGCAATCTGAGGGGTAAGCCTGCTACGACGTATCCATAAGGCCTTGAGACGCTCTTGGGCGAACCTGCTACCTCCCCCAAGAGCCGGACCTCACGCTACCCTGGGGGGGACATCCACCTCTGGCCAACGAGGCTCCATTGAACCATGTGGGACCTCCGAAATACCGACAAAGTAAGCTAAAACCCAGTCTGATGAGTGGCCTGATCTTGTTAAAGTGCCCATGACATCGGTTTCCATGTTTTCTGACTTATCTATCATGTTGCAACGTTGAGTTCTCACCTTAAACCTGCCAGAAAGAGCAAAAAACGGCATCCATCGGTCTCCTAGTACAGCCAGTGAGAAGCTCTTCAAGATTTCAGACCCAGGTTTCAAAGTTTTTTTCACTCCAGCCCGCTATGAGGTCATAGTGATCCGGACTTGCTTATATGGTAAACTATCCTCCCACATGCTCGTTCACGACAACTGGAGCGAGGCAGTGCCGCCGCCATTGCCCATAGACCGTGTAGTGTTTAGTTTCAGAGTTCTCTGAGTTGCTCGTTAGGAAATAATTACAGCATATTTTGAGTTATAATGGTGCAACGCTAATCTAGAGGCATCAAAGATTACACCTGTTTAATATAAAGAGATTTAAATATGGAGTCACAGACACTTTAAAGATTAAAAACCCAGACTTAACCTGTCTAAACTCCTTAGATCCTAAATAGCCTCTAAAACCAAATTAAGCCATATAGTCTCAAAACCAGCTCGAGCCCTTTCAAAATCATAATTAATGCCTTCTTTAAACATTCCACCCTATGTTTAAGAGTCTTGTTATGATATGAAATGACCTACCTCAAAAATCAGAACTGTTCTAATTTATTTCTCTGTGTGTTCTTAGTTCTTTTTATAATTAAATAATGAAAAATCTTTTTCCTGCCTCAGCTTCTAATTATTCATTGTTCACAACCAAAAAGAACCTAATATACCTTCAATAAATATTATCCATTTCCTAACATTAAATGTCACAGTTCATAACTTTTCATCTAATCCTTTAAATGAGTTTAATATTTACTTTAAGAGGGTGTAGCATATCACAACGCTACAGTGCATACATGACAATAAGAGTGTGGATATACTGGATGCCTGCATGTGCATTATAGTGTGCAATTCTGTCGTTTGGTACAGTTTTCCCAGAAAAATGTTTAAAACCACATGAATTTTTTCTTTGTTTGCTGCCTCTCCCAATGTAAGAAAGGCTGCTGGAACTAAGGTTAGTTCCCTAACAGGTGAGTGCATAATGGTGTAGTTGTTAGCACTGTTTCCTCACAGCAAGAAGGTCACAGGTTCAAATCCGAGCTTTCTGTGTGGAGTTAGCATGTTCACCCCATGCACGCCTCTGAGTACTCCAGTTTCCCCCACAGACTAAAACATGCCTGATGGATGTTTAGAGTGTAATTTGCTTTGGATTAAAGCATCAGCTAAATGAATTTATTGACATTCTTTTTCACTCATCTGTCAGTGCTCTCCACCAGAACCACTAATAGACCTAGCCTTTCTCTGTCTCAGATTGGCTTACATCCTGAATGTCTTACCCAAAAACAAGTACCCAATATGTGGTCAGGCGATGCTGCATTTAAGTCCAATGTTTACATATGGGATGATCTCATATTTTAGAAATGTCTAGCAACCATAGTTGGGGTGTTTCAGTGGAGTCTTTGCTGAGTCTCCCTATAGTTGCAAAGTAGATCTTGATAATAAGCTAGTAACCAGCAAACGAGTTGAAAAAGATTTCAAAGTTAGCCTGGTCTCTCTACCAAAAGAGAACTAAGAGGAATCCCATCATATCTATTTGAATAAACATCTATCACCTGCAGACTAATGAAGTAGCTGAAGAAGACTCTTAATAGATAAGCATAAGTGGAATGAATAGCTGGACCCTCTGCTGTTTGCATAGTGGAAGGTTTCTTGGGCCTCCACAGGGTCTCCCCACAGGAAAACCATCTCAGCCCAGGTTAGAATGAGAATCAGTACGGTTTTGAAGTGAGACCTGAATTTCATTCACTGGACAGCTAGAATTTACTTCAAAGGTCAACATCAGCGTCTGTAAAACAGACAGGTGCAGCTGAGACAATTCTCACCTTGAAACAAGATGCTTCTATTACTCCTTCCAGCTCCAAATTGCTCACCAAGTGAAAAAGATCACATCAAGTGGGAAATGTTGAATGCAAAGTTGCACATTCTGACAGCAGGGGCAACACAAATCTACAGTATGTCCTTGACCTACTTAAAGTACAGAGTGTTTGTCTCTCTGGCAAGAGCAGTGAGAGACAGAGATAAAGGTGGGGCTCCAAACCCAACAACCAATCCATGTCTGTGTTTTTTGACAGCCATCTCTCATCCTTCCAGAGAATACACAGACCTGTGAAAAGGATGCACATCTCTCTTAAGTGTTGAGGCAATATGATGGTGCATTTATTGGTTACCAGAGCGCAGAAGAAAAGTGATGTAGGAATTGATGTTCATGCTGAAAATGGGAACAACAGATAAATCCCACTGTACTTTGTGTAGTCGGTCTGTTTTTACTGTATGTCTAAAGGTGATTTCACACCAGGATAGTTGATGTGATTTGATCAGAAGGGGGATGCCAAAACCACCAGGTGAACATTGCACAGATATGTTTGTTTTCCTCTCTCTGCTTCTTTAGAGTTTTATTCTAATCCTCTCTATGGCTCACAAAGTAAACTTCACTAAATGGGTGCTCACATAGGTCCCTGAGTGGTCCTGCAACAGGATGCCCCAGTTTACACCATTGTCCAGTGAACTGTTTATTCAGTAGGAAAATTGCAGGTTCTCCACCAGGTGCTCCAGGGATTGGTTGAATATCTGAGAAGACTGGAACATCCCCTTCCGTAGACTAACTAACAAAGTAGGTAGATTGCGTGGACCTCCTCAATATAAAGTAGCTCGCAAGGTGAAAAAGTGTGGGCACCCCTGCTCTAGAATAGACACACTGCTGTAGCTGCTAAAGTCTAATGTTTCTGTCTGTAAACTTGAGAAATATCTCCTTAAAACATGTTTTGTTTGAGTCAATCTACCTCCCAATCCTCACCTATGGTCATGAGCTTTGGGTAATGACCGAAAGAATGAGATCGCGGATACAAGCGGCTGAAATGAGTTTTCTCCGTAGGGTGGCCGGGCTCAGCCTTAGAGATAGGGTGAGGAGCTCAGACATTTGGGAGAGACTCGGAGTAGAGCCGCTGCTCCTCCACATCGAGAGGAGCCAGCTGAGGTGGTTCGGGCATCTGGTTAGGATGCCTCTCTGGGGAGGTGTTTCGGGCATATCCTGCTGGCAGGAGGCCCCCGGGTCGACCCAGGACACGTTTGAGAAAGTACATCTTCAACCTGGCCTGGGAATGCCTTGGGATCCTGCCGGAGGAGCTGGTAGAAGTGGCTGGGGAGAGGACGGTCTGGAACTCCCTGGGTGGGATGCTGCCCCCGCGACCCGGATAAGCGGAGGAAGGCGAGGCAAGGTTTATGTCTTAGTTTTGAAATCCTATATCCATTTTATATATACTGATTTATCTTCACCTTCATCTAATGATGCACAATTACAGTTAAAATAACATCATTTTAAGGAATGGTAGTAGTGTTTTCACACTTTCCTATAAGTAGAATAATTGAACATTTAAAGTGTTATTTTTAAAGTCATAGTAGTATCAAAAAGAAAATTTAGAATTACTCTTTAATTATGTCCTCTGCTCTTACATAAGGCTGTCCCCTACGCTCTATTTATCACACTTGACTGTTTGAGTAATCCTGATATGCAAACTATAATCTTGCATGGCTGTGGATGAAATGATGAACTTAATCCTCTCTCATCTTTTAAAAAACTTCCTCAGCTCTTTTCTCCTTAGGGAAAATGCTTAGTTACATCACAAAAGAACAAGATGCACATGCAAATACAATATACAGTCAGCACATATCTGATCACTGATTGTGGTGAGAGGATCACTCACGTCTCATAGAGGTGCCCCCCCTCCACGCGCTGCTCTACAAAAGCCAGCTGGCGCACATGCAGGGTGGAGTGGGGGAAGGCGGCATGCATCCAGGGCAACCCCAGCACAGACATCAGTATGTTAATGAGCCCAGAGAGCATCAGGTCCCAGTGATACGCTGTGCCCTTCAGCAACCTGAGGAGCAATGCAACAACATAATGCATCATGAGACCAGGATGGGATGTGTTATTATAATGTCATAAAACAGTCTCTGGCTCATAAAGTTAATGATTACCCACTGCTCACAGATCCTAGAACTGGTCCAGGAACTATCAAGCCGTGCCTAACAGCATAGGTGTTAAATCAGCATCTAGCAGAAGGATACTTTGACACATGGCCTGGCAGTACCTGGAATCAACCAACCACCATCTCAATCTGCCACTTTAAAGGCACATGACAGTTCTGGGGTGGGGTCGGGTGGGGGGGTTGTCACTTGCCTGTATACAGCAGTAGCTCCTCTTCCTTGAGCTGCATGGGATGGGAGGTGGGATTTGCATTTAATTTATTACACAATGACTGCTTGGGGAAGACAGTACATGGCTTGAGGGCCAGACTTAGGAGGCTCATGGGCTGCATATGGGTCATAGGCCACTCAGGAGCGCTAGCTCCCACCCTCACCCAGCCCCAGCGCCATGGAGGGGCACTGGGGGGGCCATCTGTGCCCACCCATTTAGGTGTCTAGCCCACGAGACAGTTTACCGCGCCAGTATAAATTAAGTTACAACCATGCAATGTATTGACCGAAGACAGGTCTATTCTCGGTAAAAGCTGAGATTTCCTTAACTTTTTTTCTGTCATTAAACGCACCACCATGCCATAAAAGTGAAACCTAAAACCAGCCATGTCGCTGCAGCCAGAAATGTAGCGCTCAGAAATACCTCGCTAGAGAACACAGATATATAATGAAAGCGGGGGGGGCACACAATACGTGTCTCACAGTCAAGGAGCAGAAATATATGTGGGTCCCTATTAAACCCCCTGAATTAAAGGATGCTTAACAGACAGACAGTCAACCACAAGGAGAGAGACAGAGAGGAGGAGGGAAGAGACAGAAGAGGAGAAGTGGAGACAGAGACAGGTTTGTGCTGAGTCAGCACAAACCCCAGGAGCCAAGGCTTGACATCAAAGCACTGACCAATCAGCTTCTCTCTCAGACCTAGCTACAGGAAGGTGCCCTGTTCTCCTATTTACAGGCAAGGTTTCTTGGTTTTTGTGATTGTCCTTCATCAAGATCCTTGAAACGCTCTTAGTCTGACCCTTCACCAGAGACCACTTTGCCATGGGAAACCCTTCCAGGCACTGATGCTCCAGACTACACAGCCTTCAGGATCATGAGGTACTCAGACATCTCCATCAAGATAAGATGGAGATTCAGTGGAGAGGATATTTCTGCTATAACATTAGAAATGTATAGAAATATCCTCTGATCTTCTGATGCCTGAGAGTTTGGGTCTGTTTTATTTCTACTATACAAGTCCCAAATGTCTCGCATTTGTAACTCACATTTATATAGTGCTTTTCAAAGTCATAGACTACAAAGCACGTTACATCAGTCAGTCATTCACATGCTGATGGCAGGAACAGAGGTGAAGCGACCAGAGACAGAGGGGCCACCAGACCCTCTGACCACCAACACCAGCAGGCAATGTGGGTTAAGTGTCTTGGCCAAGGACTCAATGACAAGGAAACCCAGTCGGAGTGAGATTCTAACCTGCAAACCTTCAGTTGCAAGACCAACGCCTAAGCTGAGCTACAAAATATCCCATTAAAAGGTAGTTGAACCATCAGAGCAAACATTTATGCAAAATTTATGATCTCAGGTTTCCCTGATGTTTCTACATAAAATAGAACATAAAGCAGGGGGAAGTATAAGGGGTTTGATCTGCTCAGTAGAAAAATGAGTACCTGTTCTCTGGTGCGTTGGTCAGAGAAACAACAATATTCTGGTCGATGAAAATGAGAAGAGCCAGGAGAAAGCCAAGTCCCATGGCACTGACAATGTTCATGGCTGACAGACGCTCAAATGGAGCCACATAGAAGATTGGCCGGTCATGAACTTTAAATACTGGAACTGTTTCAGATACAGAATACAGAAAAACCAAAACACCATTTAGTTAGAAAATCACAACATCTTAGAAGTGAGAATAAGAAAATATGTTGGCTCTAGTCTCAAATTACTATATACATACAGGCAGTTGATATTTGGTTAGAAATGTAAACGCACAAGTATTTGTTAGAAAAAAGGTTGAAATATTTGCAAGGCTTTGTTGATTTCTAATAACCTGCTGGATATGTTCTATTGATGAACTAGAGTTAATAATGTACATATGCACTGACTAAAGAAAAAGAGAAAAAAAACAGCAAACAAGCGACTGGAAAGAAAAACACAAAACATTATTAACAAAAAAAAATGGAACTATCAAACTGCATGGGATTTGAACTGATGATTTTTCTTCATAAATGTCATAAGGGTTTACAATTTATGTTTATAATTTTTGTGTATGTTGAAAGTGCACTACACATTTGTTCCTTCGTTATTTTGGAGTTATAGTAAAATAATCTTGTGTTCATTGCATTACTCATCCTCCTGTTAATCTGCTGTTTTTAGTTCCTTCCTATGGCTACACTGTGATGGATTATTTTAACTCTATTTATTATTTTAAGCATAGGTTATATACCCAATTTAGCACCAGTTTATGTCAAATACTTCTAAATAAAATGAATGCCGCTTCATTTCTGAAATAACGGCACAACACTGCATTTCTTACAGTCTGACTCCTTTTCTCTGGAGGTAAAGGAACAGAAAATTGTCTGGGCACATAAATAGAAATTCACTCAGGGTTTGATCCCTGGAGAACAGCTGCTGCCTTGGCAACAATGGAGACACAAAAACGATGCCAAACAATACCGAATAAAAACTGAAATTCCCTGATTGCTGTGCTCTGAGCCTTGATTAGAAAAAGTAAAAAAAGAAAGAAAGAAAACAGACTCAAATAAATTGTGGGGAGGGAGATTTGAAAACAAACAAACCTGTTTTAAGTGTAAACAGGTTTAGAGGTTTGGCCTTTAGCAGGCTTGGTTCTGCTCAGATCCCTTAAAAATATAAGATCAATCTAAATATTTCTGCATTGTGTGTAAGCAGATTTATCTTTTTAGCAAACAGTCATGGTGACGCAGTTGCTTCGTAGATGGTTGACTCAAAGAGCACAAAGTCATTTTTACTCCCTTCATGAGACCCTGAAGACCCACTGAAAACGCGTGGAGAGGATAGATAGGCAGGGCTTAGAGTAACCCGGCTCCCCAATTGCCCCGCCCATTTGAAAGGAAAGTTTAGCTTCAGGAGGTTGGATGAGGAAATGGAAGAACAACAGCTGCATTTAAAGTATGGTCAATTTGACCAATGCAGATGCAGAGCTTTTAAATTATTATTCTATTGGTTTGTTTTATGGTTTGTGATGCTGGTATAATTATCATGGTGTGTTTTAATATTTCAGTAGTATTTAAAGTCTTTCCTATAGAAAGTTGTATTAGACAGAGTGAGTAGCGCTCAGTGGGAACCAGTGATACTAACGTTCGATGTCACTGAAAACGTAGGATCCAATGAAGGAGAAGAGCAGCACGGAGATGGGCAGAGCACAGTCCGACAGCACCTCTCTCACTTTGGCGTGCAGGAACGGACTGAGACAGAGAGCAAAGGAAGACAAAGGAAAGAAGAATACAATGTGGACAAGACAAGGACAATGGCTGCAATTCTGACACTGCTGAAGTACCTCACTCCGCCTTTTGCTTACACAACTGAACCCAGCTGATTTGATTACTGAGAGCAATCAGAAGTAGAATATTAATGCTTATTAAATCACAGCCTGAAACAGGAGCTTCGACAGAAAAGTGAGTTTTATAAGTGGCGTCTGAAAAGTTTCTGCAAACTACATCACATCTGACTGTTTTTCAAGTGAGAGCCCTTTGTCCCAGCAGGCAGTGCTCTCACCCAAACATGATTTAATGTTCTCCATTGATTTATCCCTCTAGAGTGCAGAACTTCTGAGGATGTACCTTCTTTTGAACTGGTAGAGAGTGTAGCCCATCCATAAGGTTCCGAGCATCAGCAGTAGGCAAAGGACAGGCCTCTCTCGAGTGCACTGGATGAAGGATTCAGGGAAGGTATTGAACACCGAGCCCACAATCACTTCGCTCCTGTTTCTCCCCAGCAGATCCCCATCCTGAGGAAAGTCTTCTAGACTTCGGTTTGCCAGAGTCGGTGAATGGTAGTATCTATGGAAGACTGAAATCACATCCACAGTCTTCAGGTAGGAACACACCTCGCCTGTTGTCTCAAATATGCACAGAATATACACAAGTACAACAACAGACACTGTGCTTTATTCAAAAACTGTTAGTTTGAACCCACAGCTATCTCCTCCTGGCCGTAAGAAAAGATCAAGTAGCAAAAATCACAGCATTTTACCAATGATCAAAGCATGAAAGGTGTTCTGATTGTTCTGCAGGTCACAGAAATATATCCAGGAGATCAAAGACAAAAAGTTGTGTTTGTTAAAGGACAGGGATATTCTTCATTTAGCACCATAAACCTATCAGATTTCAGCACCTTGTGTGTAAAACCTGAAAGAGAATAGACATTTCATTAAATATTAGACTCACTTTTCACGGTGCCTTTCACAGCATCAACCACAAAGGCAATGGATATGAAGAGAGCAATAACTTCCTCTGTCGATCTAAAACACAGAAAACAGAAAAACAAATCATCAATCAAACAAAATGTTTTATTTTTTGCATATTTTATTTATTTAGGGCAATAAGGGTTAAAAACATAAGGTCATAAAAATAATATTGATATTATAACAATAATATCTTATTAATAATTAATTAATTAAATTATTTGATTAATAATAATCTTAATAATTAATCTTAATTATAACAATCTAATAAATTGTCATATTTTTTAAATTCTTGCAGTTTTTTTCAGTCAAGATGGGGACTAAAACAGACTCTACCAAGTGGTTGACCTGCTAGTTAAAGGTTTAATCTATTGATGCACCTTAAAAATACGTACCAGTGTTAAAGTCCCTTCAAACATTTAAAAATTAAGCTTTAACGATTCTAAAAATGATTATGTTTTAGTGTTATTTTGTTATCCTTTAAACCTGCATCAGTCCTAATCAAACATATCAGTCATGACTTTTAAACCCCCTGAATTGCAAAGTCATTATTCTGATGCAACTCAATTTCATGATCTAAAAACACAATAAATTACCTTTTTCTTCAATATTCTTCATTAAAACTGGATTGTCTTTGGTTTAATTATTGCAGCCTATGTGAAGGAATAACAGCAACATTATTTATTTCTAATATTATTTTCTATCTGTGTCATATTTCATAAAACACTCATCTTGTGTCCCTTTGATACATTTATGTGTTCATATAAAAAAAGTAATGACTAATAAGTTTTCCTAATCTAAGTTTTATTTGTTTTAACTCCCCTCATCCCCAACTTCCTCAAAAGCAGGTATTTTCTCTATTTGCCAAATATGGACAGAATGATGTCATCAGGCAGAAAATCCCTCAAATGAAGAGGAGAAATGAGGAGATACAGGTTTTATACTTTGAGAAGATTAAAACTGTGATTTGAAATAGTTTCTATGGAAACATTGTTTGTGCTTAGGAACATTAATGCAACTATTTTAGATCAGATTTTTTAAAACAGTAAATAAAAAAGAAGAAGAAAATGAGAACATTCAAAAATGCAACATAAAACACTATATACATGAAAAATTAATAAAATACACAAAATATTTAAGCACAAAAATGTGCTTAGGTGCATCAAAGGGTTAAAAATACCTGAGAAAAATCCTGAAGTGAAAAAAGTGCAACAAGATGTTTAAATGCATGATCTAACATGATCCATGTGTTTGAGAGCTGATGTGTAAAACGCTGCTCTAGTGTGATGGCACTGCTCATTGGTCAACTTCATGTTTTGTTCTTTTAATGGAATCAATGGACTCAGTGGAGAAAAACATAGTGTATTGGTGTTTTATTTTCCTATTTGTGGTTACATTTGTGGTTACATACATTACCCTATTTATTTCACACTTAAAACAAATACTGGTCAGAATGCTTCAGTAAAAACTAAAATTCTTCTTCTAATTTAGACACATAAAAAACCTTTTATAGTGTTAGATTGATGAGAATATTTAAACAACCTCCACAGGCAGCAGTCTGCCTCATCTGGTCATCTATGGTAAATGGTAAATGGCTTGTACTTGTGTAGCGCTTTCTAAGTCCTAGAACTCCTAAAGTGCTTCACACTACATAGACACATTCACACACTGATGGCAGTTAGCTACACTTTAGCCACAGCTGCCCTGGGGCAGACTGTCAGAGGCTGGAGTCACTGCAAACAATCTGGCACCTATGAGCCCTCCTCACCACCACCAGTAGACAAGGTGGGTGAAGTGTCTTGCCCAAGGACACAATGACAATGTAACCCAGCCAGAGCTGGGATCAAACCGGCGACCCTCCGGTTACCAGACCAGCCAGTCTACCAACTGAGCTACACGCCACCCCATCTAAGAGACATTTCTCTATAGTTTGTTTGTTAATATAATTTTCATTCCTTTTATTCCTTTTATTTTTAACCATTGAACCTGCTTATATTATTAAATCGATAAACTCTACTTTACTGTAGATCTGATTGTCATTTGAAATAGTTAAATTATGAATGTTTGGTTGCATTTTTGACTCAGACATGATAAAGAGTTCAGACTCTGTGAGACAGTGATGGAAAAGTGTGAATGTGAAACAATGTAGATCTCCTCAGAGTATTTAGCAGACAGAAAGTAAAACTGAACTTTCTTTGCTGGTTTCACTAAATTCAGGAAAGTGCCAACATTCTGTGACTGTTTCAATTTGAAGTAATTCTTTTCTAACTTAATTAAAATAAACTGATTGTTCTGCAGTAATAAGATAATGTCATATGTCACCCTCTAGTGTCCTCCTCGTGTACTGTCTTGTGCCTTGTTTAAACCCTCTGCCTTCTGTTTCCACAGGTGAAATCCATTTGTTATCCTGCCACCTGTGTCTCATCTTGTCATCACCTCCCTCTGTATTTAAGCGTGCCTGTCTTGTCAGTGTTTGTTGGATCCTCGTTGTGTTTTAGTCCAAGTCTCAGTGTTTATAATAAATTCCTTTTACAAACATATCTGTGGTGTCATCTGCGTCTGGGTCCTACAACCCCTGGTTTACAACAGATAAAACATCTTATTTGTGTGTGCAGAGGAAACCTTTTAAAGAGCTTCATCAGCAGGCTGACGTTGAAGATTCCTCCCAGGATCAGGAAGAGGCAGTTCCACAAACCTATGCATGCGTAGAAAGCTGGGAAATCCAAGTTGTAGTCATCACAGATCCCACGTATCACTGTGAGCCAGGTTGTGCAAAAAAACAAAACAAAACAGCAAACAAATGGTGAATGACTGAATAAATGTACTCCTTCCATATAAACCCAGTCCTTACTGGAAAACACATCCTGAGGTAATAGAACAGAGACATGGCTCAGAAAACATGATGAACAGACTGATGAATAAATGAATCAGCTGAGTCTGAGAAGCTGTTTCTATCCATAAACAACAGAGCTCTGTTGTGATCTGTACGGCGGTGGAAGTAAAGGCTGGGACTCCAGAATACCAAACCTTTACTTATACTATTATATCTGCCAAGAAATGTTTGATAAGTTTTTAAAGTGATGCTTAACAGCTTCAATAAGCTATTTAAACAACTGGAGTGTTGACACAAAACAAGTTAAATCAACATGATGACTTAGGGATCTGTGGATCATTTTAAAGTTTTATTCTAAAAGTTCTTAGTCTATAGACCCCTTGAAAGTTGTTTTTATCCGGGTACTTTTGGACAAGCACAGTCGCTGGAGGGCAAAAACCCAGCTCCGGCAGCTAACCAGAGCTGTATCTCTGCGATTTAAACTAACAAAATAAAGCGCTTTTAACACCTCCAAGACGTTTTACAGATGAAAAAAATGAAGCAGGAAACAAAACATATCGGACAAATAAGTAAAACAAATTAACGGGGGTTAAATGCTTGGTTAAATAGGTGAGCTTTTTGTAATTTTTTTCTGATTTCTGAAGTAAGCCAGAGAGAGTCCCGTAGGGTGGGAACGACTACAGAAAAAAACTGTCCCAATGCTTTGAAATGGTTGAGACAGCGGGAGGGGTGATGGTGATTTAGGGGAGCAGAGAGGTAAGGAGGAGCGACGTTATTGAGAGCGTCGTAGGTGATGAGTAAATCCTGAATCCGTTTGAAAAAGCTAACGAGCTGTGGAGCTAGCCAGCTGGAGTCCTATGAAACGGGCCATCTGGACTAAAGTCCGGTGTAAATTCACTCAGCTGAAGAAACAAAAAAGTAATCCGATTTCTTCTGCGTTCTGCGGGTTAATGTTGAAGGATTACCGTGACACCGGTAGTTTTTGTAGATTAATAGATTCTCCGTTTATTCTGATGAGCTCCGTGAACCGAAACACAAAACAAACATTGGAGCTGCAGAACTCCGTCCTCTCCCGAGCAAACGGGCTGATCTCAGGAGGGACAGTTTATGAATGAATAAATCATTTTTATACTTTTGACCTACCTGACGAGCTCAGTAAACATAAAATCAATGACATTAATGTCTGCCTGCTCCGATTATGGAACACATTTTGTCTAATTATATAAAAATAAACTAATTTAACCAGGTTACAATGGCTTATAAGTCATAGCTATAACTTGTCTCTTAACATGTGAGGCAGATATTTAACTTTTTTATTTATTTATTTTCAATTAAAGGAAAAACAGTACAATCATTCAGTCTAGAAAACTCAACCAGTCTGTAAACATTCATAATACTGATTAATCAAACAAAAACGGGCTGGGGTCTATTGTCCCCCACTGCTGCCTTAATAACTCCATAAATCAAAACAAATATAAAAACAAGAGAATGAAAAGAAAAGAAAAGGAAAAGGAAAAAGCCTGCAGACAGAGAAACATCCTCAAAAACAATAATTTCCTTAAATTACATCAATTATGTATTACATAGTTTATCCATTTCTCCCAGTCTGTTTCAAATTGTTCTTCCTTAAGTCTAACCTTATATGTCAATCTCTCCATGTCTTGAATTTCATTTATTAATTTTTCCCATTGTTTCTTTGTAGGTATATGTACTTTAAAGGGCCCATGACTCGATATTTAAATCACTTTATATTAAACAGGTGTAATCTTTGATGCCTCTAGATCAGCGCTGCACCATTATAACTCAAAATACGCTGTAATTATTTCCTAACGAGCAACTCAGAGATCAGAAGAAAGCGCCGCCTTCCGGTTCTGCTGGGTTTCTCCTTATTTGGCAGCCTGACACTTCTGCTGCAGTAGGGGGCAGTGCCGTCGAGTGAAAGAGAAACGAAAGTGAAACTTAAACACTACACGGTCTATGGGCAATGGCGGCGCTCCAGGTGTTGTGAACGTGCATGTGGGCGGAGAATTTACCATATGAGCAAGTCCGGATCACTATGACCTCATAGCGGGCTGGAGTGAAAAAAACGGTTTGAAACCTGGGTCTGAAATCTTGAAGAGCTTCTCACTAGCTGTACTAGGAGACAGATGGACGCCGTTTTTTGCTCTTTCTGGCAGGTTTAAGGTGAGAACTCAACGTTGCAACATGATAGATAAGTCAGAAAACATGGAAAACGATGTCATGGGAACTTTAAACCAGTTTTTTGTAATAGCTTTCTTCCCAGCAACAAGCAGGATTTTAATTAAATATTGGTCTCCTTTAACTACTGTTCCATGAATATAACCAAGATACAACACTTTACATGATGAAGGTATCTGATATCCCAAGATCTGACAAAGAGCTGAGTGAATTTCATTCCAGAAGGATCGAATGTTCTTACAACTCCAGAAGACGTGTGTGTGATCAGGGTTTATGTGGCCACATAGTCTCCAGCATAATTGATCTGTCATTGTTTGTTTGCTAGAAATTTTAGGGGTAATAAAAAAAATCAAATTTGGTTCTTCCAAATAAAATGTCTCCATTCCTGTGAATGAGTAGTAGATGGTCCTTCCACATGTCCTCTGTGATGTCTTCGCCCAGCTCCTTCTCCCATTTGACCTTCACATAAAGGCTGGAGTGCTTTTTGGATTGCATTAGACTTTTATACAACAATGATATTTTCTTAGATAATTCCCCATTATACGTCTGTGTAAATACTTTAAAGCTGAAAGGAGGAGCATTTTTCTCTGTATTAAAGTTTTCTAAATTTTTTAAAGGGCCCATGACATCAGTTTCCATATTTTCTGACTTATCTATCATGTTGCAACGTTGAGTTCTCACCTTAAACCTGCCAGAAAGAGCAAAAAACGGCATCCATCTGTCTCCTAGTACAGCCAGTGAGAAGCTCTTCCAGATTTCAGACCCAGGTTTCAAACAGTTTTTTTCACTCCAGCCCGCTATGAGGTCATAGTGATCCGGACTTGTTTATATGGTAAATTCTCCTCCCACATGCACGTTCACGAAAACTGGAGCGAGGCAGTGCCGCCGCCATTGCCCATAGACCGTGTAGTGTTTAGTTTCAGTTTCGTTTCTCTTTCACGCGACGGCACTGCCCCCTGCTGCAGCAGAAGTGTCAGGCTGCCAAATAAGGAGAAACCCAGCAAAACCGGAAGGCGGCGCTTTCTTCTGATCTCTGAGTTGCTCGTTAGGAAATAATTACAGCGTATTTTGAGTTATAATGGTGCAACGCTAATCTAGAGGCATCAAAGATTACACCTGTTTAATATAAAGTGATTTAAATATGGAGTCACAGGCACTTTAAATATTTCAGGTCTAAACTATGATCTATGGGTTGAGTTCCACAACATCTGTCATTCTGATGAAGACCCTCCTTCCTCCTAGAGACCCCCTTTGCATTTTTTCTGGCCGCAGACATTTTTTAGCCAATAAAATTAAAATTTCTGCATTCTCTCAACATGCACGCGCATCGAGCGTTAGGGGGCGCTCTCATACAGTACGCTCCGTGTGTTTCTCTGTTTGCCGTCTCAGACTCACAGCTCATTTCTACTAAAAACCTACCCATTTCCCAGCTGAAGATGGATTTATTTTTAAACCTTTCACCTCACAGAATGGCAAGGCTTGACAGGGTTACGCGTTTATTTTGGTCAGAAAGTCCATCCAGGGCCGAGCCATGTTCAGCTTCAGAGTACCACAGCAGCTAGCTGCTACAGAGCTAAGTATCAGAAGCAGCAGTGACAGAGAGGGTTCATCAGACCCTCGTAGTGTTGGAATAAGATTTGTGAACTGTGAGTGATTAAACCCTACACATTGAGCTGTACAGTTTATGCCCGCAACGTAATGCGCCGTGTGCACACACGCCACCGGACGCGCATGTCAAGGTGTTTTGAGGAGGAGCCTTTGGACGTTAGATTCAAAAACTGCTCTCTTGATGAAATCCTCCACGGCTTTAATAATTGGACTAATTTCCTCTTCTCCTTTCTTAATTTCTTAGGTAATAATCTCTCATCTGTAGACATTTAAACAGAACCTGGTTCTGTAGGTAGTATGTATCTTTCATTTCTTGAAAACTAATAATTTCACCTTTCTTTATTATTAAGCATATAGCAGTCATGCCTCTTCCTTCACACTGCTTAAATGTGTTATCTCTTTTCCCCGGTTCAAATTTATCATCCCATCCAACCCATCTTAATAAGCTGAGTTCCTTTCCCAATTTTAGTCGTTTACAAATACTATACCAGTTTTCTAAAGCAAATGTTGTAATGGGGTCCAATTCAAGTATTTCTTTTTCCTTAATGGGCATAATCTTTTTTTCTCCTATCAAAGTTTGAATAGGGCTTTTATTACCTGATAAGTCAATATTTTTCCAGCGAGTTACACACCCCGGATTGCACCATTGAACTAGTGGACAAACCTGTACTACATTATAGTATTCCTTTAAATTTGGAAGAGCTCTTCCCCCTTTTTCTTTTGGTAACTGGAGGGTTGAGTAGCATATTCTCAGTTTTTTCCTTCCCAAATAAACCTGGAGATAAGCTTATCCCAACTGGTGAATTGTGAATTTGGTATGTTAATTGGAAGGGACTGAAACAAGAATAAAAGATGTGGTAAAATATTCCATTTTTATCACAGTAATCCTGTCATGAAACCCCATTGGATAGGTGGACCATCTATCTATGTATTTTCTTATATTTTGATCTAGTTCTTCATAATTACATTTGTATAAATTTATTAATTTTTGGGATATTTTTATTCCCAAGTAGGTTAGTGTCTTAGCATCCCATTTTATTTCAAATTCTTTGAGTTTTAGAGTTGGAGAGCAATTAAACATAAGAACCTGAGTCTCTTGTAAGTTCAGTTTATAGCCAGAGTAAAGACCAAACTGTTCTAAAATTTTAATTAGACGTGTAAATGTTTTAGCTGGATCATTTAAGTAGATTAATTCATCATCTGCAAAGAGACTCACTACATGTTCTTGTCCTTTCATTTTTACCCCTGTTATTATGGTGTCCTGTCTAATCATCTGTGCTAAGGGCTCAATATATAATGCAAATAGGGTAGGGCTGAGGCAACAGCCCTGCCTTGTTCCTCTCTCCAAATCAAATCTTTCTGATAGTGATCCCTTAACCTTTACACGAGCCGTGGGTGATTTATAAATTGACCTAATGCAATTTAAAGGGGTGGTTTTGTCAGAATCCATTTTTTTCAGGTTTTCATAGATTCTAATAGGTCCCCCTGAGCCTGTCATGTAGGCCAAACATGAAAACTCTCTGTTCCCTGGTTATTAAAAAAACAGAATCTGTAAGAAATGAAACTTAAAAATGCGGATCTGCATTTGTGCACGGTTTGATGTCACAACGTGTATTGGCTGAGATGGTAGCACCTTTCGGTCCGTCCAACTGCTAGCTTTTGTTTTTGTTGAAATTTCAACATGGCAGAACGCACGCAGACTAGGGACACTCTCACACTTTCTCTTTTTGCTCTCCCATTTCTGCAGTTATTTTTGCAAATTTGCAATCAATGTCCTCTTTAAGCTCAGTCAATTCATCCTTCATGCTGGACGTAATCTCTTCCTTGACTGATCTCAGGTCAGCTTTTAGCTCTGACTGCATTGCTTGAATCTGACTGCTAATGCTAGATAGGCTAGTTTGGAACGCCGTTCCTTCATTAGCCTCCAATGTTAGCATCTTTTTATCTTCACCCAGGTGGTCTGTTTCTTTACCTGAGCTTTCTAGTTGTTTTCTGGTCTTTCCCTTAGTTGTTCCTCCACTCATTGTAAAAGTTTTCTGTCACTCAGTTTAGTTTTATCGGGTTTATAGCTGAGTTTTTTAAAGTTGGCACGAGGGAGCTCTCACTAACGCTGCATCTCGTTCCTCAGCGTCCCCGGAAGCCGGAAACCAGATATATTCTCGATATTTAACTTTTTTAGCTGTGATGAGACTTTGGCTCCACGATGTGGTGGTTAATCCACTAGAACTCTCTGACTTTGATTTTATCAGCTGGAAACCTGATAGATTTTATTTTGTCACTATTTAGCTCAATTTATTGACAACTGACAGATACTGTAATAACGGTGCTCAGCGGTGCTGTGCCATCTTCTTGCGAGGGGTTCAAGGCAGGGGCTTGGGCACGTGACATCACGCATCAAGAGGTCTATAGTAAAGACCACGCCCACCTATGACATCATTAAAATTAGGTGGAGTCTCTAGAAACAGGATGTAGTCACAGTTTCCAATAAGTTTCTTTTTAAAAATTTGCTTGGAAATATTTCTAGTTACAGGTTGTGTTTTTTTTTATTTTTTAGCCTGTCCTGTTCTGACAGAATGGCTGGTCTGGGTGCCAGACCAAACCAGAAAAGTTTCACTCTACAACATGAGTGTTAATACTTCTCTTGTTGCACAGTTGACTTTATTGTTCTTGTAGCCCAAGGTACCTATCTGCTCTGGAACCAGAGTGGAGAGGTAGTGGCTGTGTGGGCGTGTTTATAAAGTGTAGCAGTTCATTTAGACTGGTTCTGTCTCCGTTCACTAGAGATAATCAGTCTGTCACATCATCCATCAAAAGCAGCAGAGCAAAGACATGAAGCCCCACCCCCTTTGCCTCTGATTGACTACTGCATGTTCTCATTGGTTGGATTGTTTAATCTCCTTAGTCATCTTGTCCCCCTCCTACCTGTACAGGTAACACCACCAAACTAAACCGAGTCACGACTGATGGGTGAGAGAATATGAACATAGGAAAAAACAGGTAAACAAATGAAAAAATGTCTGGACTGGAGAAAAAGGGACAAATAATAAAAGACTGTTTTAAAGTCCAGCATAAGGATTTCTTTTAAATTAAAAGGCCATCAGGAGGTTTTGTGTTTGCCTTAAAATAATTAGTTGTTGCACTTTGGTTAAGTTTTTATGAGGCCAGTGACATTTTAGGTCCCTGGAAAAGTTCAAATAGAAACTCTGAGGTCCAAAATGTAACCTAGAGGCTCAGTTATTAGACCAAATTCAACCCTATAAACAAAAATGTACCTCTTCCATCCCTCTATTCATGACTGTATAACTCAGTCAGTCCAACAGATATGAAGCTAATATGATGTGTGTTAGCAGCTGACAGTCAGCCACAACACAGTCAGAGAGCTACCTGATCACAGCAGAGTATGATGAAGTCATTGTTTTCAGATTTGAGTAAAAAAACATCTTAGTTTAAACTCTTGTATGAAAGGTAGCAGCTGATGTCCATTCCTTCAAAGGATGGCAGGATTTAAAATATTTATTGAGTTTAACCTGATCAGACCTTTTTTGGATGCTGAAATCTAGAAATAAAAGTATAAAATAAAGTTAAGATGATAATATGAAGCAATAGATAATTTAACTTGTTTCCTAAACTGGTTTTACATAAAACACTTAGCAACTGATGGACCTTCGTTGTGTGGCTGCAGGTGGGCACGTTGCTCTTTCAGGCTGTTTGTATAGTCCTTGTTGCTGATTTCTGTATGAGATCTGGCAAAACAGGAAGTGGTCCTCTGACCAGAGCAATACCAATGTCTAGACAGATCAGGAGAGATGCTGCTGCAGATCTGTGACAAACTAGTAGCTAATTAATAAATAAGTCTTGCTCAAAAACGTCCCACCAACGCGTTATAAAGCCATATGACCAGTTTATAATTTAGACTCTTTATTTAGTTTGTTTTAGCCGAACAACATCTGAACTACTGCGCTACTGCACGTCCTGCTGCAGCAGCACAAACACCATAAGCTAATAAAACATACATCCATCCATCCATTTTCTGTAGCTGCTTATTCCTCCACAGAGGGTCGCGGGGCAGCTGGTGCCTATCTCCAGCGGTCAAGGGGCGAGAGGCGGGGGACACCCTGGACGGGTCGCCAGTCCATTGCAGGGCCACACAGAGACGAACGAGACAAACAACCACACACCCACTCACACCTAAGGACAATTTACCAGCCCAATTAGCCTGACAGTCATGTCTTTGGACTGTGGGAGGAAACCGGAGTACCCGGAGGAAACCCACGCACGCACGGGGAGAACATGCAAACTCCACGCAGAGAGGCCGCAGAGCGGGGACGCGAACCCACGACCTCCTTGCTGCGAGGCAACAGTGCTAACCAGCTGCGCCACCATGCAGCCCACTAATTAAACAGTCTCATGTTAAATTGTAAAGGTTGATAAACAGGTCATAGAGTTCTAATGCATCAGGATGACTTTTTAGAACTAATCTATCTCCAATCTACAGTCTTTCCTGATCTGAATAGCCACAAGTCTTGCTCCAGTCAGAGAATTACACTACTGTTTTTAGAGGCTCCACCCACTTTGGGTGATGTTGCCATTTGGTGTGGTTTTAGCTGTAAATAAATAACTAAAAGAAACCTTTAAATGTAAACAAAGCTCTTTACATTACAGTTAGTCTTACGCTGATGCCAGACAATATGAAGAGAAGTGTCTTGCCCAACGTGACCCAGTGGGTGTCAAACCCACAACCCTCTGGTTTTAAGACAAACGCTCTACCTACTTGTCTGACACTGAGGTCATCTGAATAGTGAGTTGCTGCTACAGCTGCTGATCTGTTGAAAGACAGGATTTTTTTTTACACAGAATCAGGAGAGTTTACCAATCTAAATATTATGTAAATAAAGAACTGAAAAAAGACCTGCCAGGCCCAGTGGGGTGGAGTTACACTCACACAGATACCTGGTCTAATCTGTCACACTAACCACAAACATCCACAGCTACAGATCAAATAAACCAAGGTCTTTTTACGCATGAAGAAATGAATAGTAAGAGATTCTGAGATTAACTGAAGCAACAACAAGCTGCAAGACAGTCTCAGATAAACACAATATAACAAGAAGGAGGTTCTGTGGCTAAGTTCTAACAACTAAATCCACCTCCAGATCTGTAATTCAAACATTAGTTTTACAAGTGATTTAAACATTTTATGATAATTTCTCAACAGGATTCAGCAGAAACAAACCTCATTCACACAAATACAGTGAGAGAAAAGATTTTTATCCAACACAAAAGAATAAAAAGTTCAGAAGAATTCATTAAAAAGTAACAGTTTGATGTGACAACTTTTCAAATGAATTCCTCTTCTGCTGCGATTGGAAAAAACCCCAAAACTCCTCCTGAGAAAACTCCAGTCCTGTTAACTCCAGGATCTTCACCAGGATTAAAGTTTTATCATGGCTCCTGTTCAGTGGCGGCTCCTGAGAAATTTCTTAGGGAGGGCAGTATTTATTATGACAAAGGCTACTTGTTTAACTATTTTGAAGTTTCCCCATTAGCTTCAGACTTAATATCTGAGTCAGCATATCAAGTTTTGATCAATACAATTATTTTTGGCTCTTCAGTAAATGATCAAGTCAATAACAGTAAAGTAAATCAGAAATTTTCAATCAAGTCTAAAACAGAAACACAACATGTTTCAAGGTCAAAGATTTTAATGCTGACATGTAATTTCGTCATCTTTAAACCAAATCAACTTTTTCCTCAAACAGGAGGACTTAAGGAGGAGACTGATGCATCATTACAGTAAATATAAATTGCTGTATCTATAAAGTCTATGACCAATAAAAAACATGAACACTGATGAACAGGTTGAAAAAACAGCACTGTTTGATATTATAATGAAAAAAGAAACATGCGTATTGAATCATATTTCTGATCTTAGAAAAGCCGGAGTGCTGTACATTGGTTCTGTGATAAAGAGTTCACATTCTGGGCTATTCTGTTGTTAACTGCACTTTAAGCACATAAAAGTTACAACACAACAATAACAGTCAGTAAAATGCAAGTTGCATTACTTGTACTGGAACTTAGCTCGTCTCTCTTTTAAAGCAGCAAAGTGATCTATAACCCTCTAATTGAAGTCAGGCATGCTCCTGACTAGTTTCCTCTCAATGGAAAGCATGGCCAGTGCATTTAGACGCTCCTGCCCCATTGCATTTCGCAAGAAAGTCTTTATTCTTTTTAGGGTTGAGAAACACCTCTCAGCTTCAGCTGTTGTCGTCAGAGTTGTTATGAGGATGTTCAACAAAGCTACAGTCTCAGAAAAAGTGTCCTGGATGTTGTATCTCATTAGAACCTGGTACAGCCCCTGAATTCAGGATTCTCATAAACTAGAGACAGCTCCATCTTCAGTTTGTTCTTGTTCAGCGTGTGATATGCCTCCACAGTGGCATTCAGGCCTCCGTGGGAAATGTGTGGCAATGCTGCTCAAACATCTCTGCTTGTAGCAGAGTGGCACTGACCAAGTGGCTGGTGAAGGAGAACCTCTCTCTGGTGTGAGTCAGGATTGTGTTACAGACCTCTGCTTCTCCTCCTCTCCCAAGGCCCTCCTGGGTCTGGTGGTCTCTGGAGCCTCCTGCTGCTGTTGAGATGAATGCCTGAGTGGAGACAAAAAAAATACCTGTTATAACACCAAAGTATCAGAGCATATGAAAAAAAGGATATCCCAATAACATGTGACTGCATTTTATTTACAAAAATTAAAAAATGTTTGGAATCAATACTAAAATAGCTCTGTGTCATAACACTTTTTAAAAAAATGATCATGGATTCATTATTTTACAAGTATAATAAAAAATGTATTATTGATTGATGATTTATTTAATTTCCCTCTGTGATCAATAAAGTATTTTTAAATTTGAAAGTTTTCTGTTAAAATAAGTGTCATCTCTTACCCTGATTGCCTGCACACTGCTCATGAAGCGCTGGAGGGCATGTTTGATGGAGACTGCATCAATGTCCTTCTTCTGAAGTTTCTGGTACAGCATGTCCATGTGAGGCACGATTTTATGAAACAGCTGCAGAAACTGGAAACCCACATCCTGTGGCATCTTGAGAAACCCTGATGCCTCTCTCACTTTGTTGCTGTCGAAAGAACCAGATGATCTGATGGTCTCAAAACACTGAATGAGGTCTTCTAGGTTCTCATACACCGTGTTGACAGTTCTGCTGTTAAAAGTTCCATCTTGTGGCTGAAGCTCTGGGCAACCTTCTAGCAACAACCTGGTCAAGAATGCTGGTGCGTTTGGGTGAGCGGCTAAAAAAGTAGCAATACCACCCAGATCAGAAAAAAAACTCACTGCTGGGCTGTGAGAAGTAGCTTGCTGTATAATCAGATTCAGCTGATGTGCATAGCAGTGCACATAATGTGCATTTCTGAAATGCTCACGCACCTTTTGCTGGACTCCTGCCTGCTCTCCTCTCATCACGCTGGCTCCATCATAAGCTTGTGCTATGAGTTTCTCCTCGTCAACCTCAGGAAAAAGGCTGTTCAGTCTGTCCAGGAGCACACTGGCAATCGAGTTAGATGTGGATTCCACAACAGGGAGAAACTCAAAAAAGCGTTCCTGCACTGCATGTTGGGTGTCGATGTATCTCACCACAAAAGCACAAGCTGAGTCTGTGTGGAGACGTCTGTGGTTTTATCAGCTTGGATGGCAACAAACTTAGTGGACGTGACCTCTGCTTTAATGCAGCTCCTGATGACCACCAGCATGCTCTCCAAAAGCTCGTTTTGCACAGTTTTTGACGTCCCTTTAAAAATAGTTGAGGTTTTCAAGTGCTCCTCAACAGTGTTAATTTCGTAGACGAAATATTTTCGTTATTTATTTCGTCACGAATATATTTTACCGAACGAAAACTAAACGAAATTCAAAAATATAAAACGGAAAAAGACGATGACGAAGACTAAATCGGCGGACCTTTTCGTCAGCAACGAAAGACGAGACGAGAATTGACAGTGACGAAATCCAATCAGAAAACGGAAAGAATTTGACGAACATACCAAAGAACCAATCAGCAATCGGAGCAGGCGGAAGTAGATGAGAAAGGAACCAATCAGAGTCCGCCTTGTCGGGTCGCGCCAGAGTTTGTAAACAGCAAAGCAGACTCCGACAGGAACACTTTATTAAAAGTGGGTCACATGAACAGAACAGAGGCAGAGTTACGACGCTAATTTTAAGATAATAGTGATGAATGCAGCAGAGGCTTCAAACAGCTGTCAGGGAGACAGGAAATATGGAGTTATGGGAGTGAAATGACCGAAGACGGAGCGTTGTGGAGATCACGTTCTGTGTGAGGAGACGGACCGCAGCGTGAGAACAGCTGATCAGACTCTGTGAGTTAAAGCCTGCAGACTTTTGATCTGACATGTCATGAGCAAAGTTCTGACAATTTGCATTATTATGGTATTTATTTGCTCAGTTTTTGCTCAGGATCTCTAGTGTCTTTCCTGACAGAACTCAACACACAGTAGAATATGAATTACGGATCTTTGTGATTGAATTAATAAAAAAAGTATTAAAAGTCTCTAAATAAGATAATATTTAAACTACTTAATCAAATTTTCAACAAAATAGTTTATTTTAAAAGTGAATTTAGTTTTTTTTTTTCTGAAGATTAGTCTTGGAAAGGGCTGTGTCTTATAATTGGGGTCATTAACAATATTGGGAATGTTGATAAAGGACCCATTTGTTTATTAATATTTAATAATGCACCAAAGTTAAAAAAGGTAAAGTGTTACCCCAATTCATTTAAAGAAATGTAAAATAAACGCACCAGAGGAAAATATATTAATATTAGTGAAATATGCCTATTTTATATTTAGTCGACTAAAATTAGACTAAAATTAAACAAATTGGACGACTAAAACTAGACTAAAATGAAAAAGAATTTTAGTCAAAAGACTAAGACTAAAACTAAATTAAAATTTCACGCCAAAATTAACACTGCTCCTCAAACACTTCATCCAACGACGCCACCAGGTCCACTAATCCTCGAAAAATGCCCATGTTTTTTGAGCCTTCGCTTTCATCTGTACCCCTTAAGGCTACCTCAAACACGCCACAACACTTTACACAGTCTATGAGGCGAGAGAGGAGATGTCGGTTTTTGCTCACCTCATCGTTGTGGCGGCGGACTGCCACACGATAACCATTATCCAATTCAGGGGCAATATTTACTCGGCCAAAAGTTGATAATTTCAGGCAACTGTCCATATGAATCTTGGATGACTCGTGTTTATTCACTTTTTCAGACAGATGGTGCATGTCAGTGACTCCTGTAGTTGCCCATGAGGCGTTGGCCGCCGTAGCGCCATCAGGGTGGAACAGAATGCACAGGAAGCAGAACAAAGCACCTGATACCTCACAGCCCGCTAACCAACTTTTCTATTCATACCATCTCCATGAAAATCCTCGATTATAAGATTTCCCTCCTTTAATGGAGACTTGCTTGACGTTTACATTTGGTCTTGGTGGTCCTAATAATTTTAATGCCATTTTTTTTTCATTGGTACGACGGTTAAAGGGGTTTTCTTTCAAAGAGACGATGGAGTTGCTCGGAGAATTAGCCATGATTAAGCTAGCTCAGTAAATTGTAAGCTAGCTGAATTTTACGTAAGATGTGATGAAAGCACACAAGGGCGAGCCCTACCGGAACCCATAGACGTTGCACTATAGCTCCTGTTGTTTAAAAAAAACTTTTTATTTTATATGAGAGCACTAGTGGCGATTCTCAGGCTGGCCGAAATCACCCAGAAAGGGGCGGAACACAAAGTAATAAGGTTTCAAGCTGATTGGACAAGATAAACAAGCAGACCAAAGTGGTAGATCCGAACTGCTGCGATATTAGAAGTATAAAAAAAAAGATCTCATTCTCTTTCGGTAGTGAGTCGCCCGATCACCCATATTAATGAACCGCCCATGCTCCTGCTCCTCTCCATCACTGCAGTTTAGCAGCTTCCAGCCTTTTAGATTATTGACATTTTTCCAATCAATCCTGCTGTTTGTCAAAAAAACAAACAAAATAACACACACACACACACACACACACACACACACACACACACACACACACACACACACACACACACACACACACACACACACACACACACACACACACACACACACACACAGGGTGTGTTCCATGTGTGTGTGTACCATTTAAAAAGTTTACTTGTTTCAGTAATGAGCAGGTCTCCTGACCCGCAGGCTGCTGAAACCAGCTGTTACCTAACATCAGGGATGAAAAGAAGTAAAATAACTGCAGTAAGGGTGCTCATTAGTGACACACGCGTACAGCTTTTTCCAAACAGGACAGATCAGGTTGTGGGAACTTTTAGCTTCATTGTGGCTGGATGCTGAAAATCTTCTTATAGCACCCTGCCAACCTCTAAACTCCTCCTCCAGCTTGGCTGCAGGCTGAAGTGTGATGGATGGGGTCAGAGTGACGTGAAGGAGAGCTTACCACTGATGAAGATGGCCAGGGGAGCGGTGGTGAGAGGGATGACGAGAGGAGAGCCCGCGCACAACGAGTAGATCACTCCACCGATGCTCTGGCCAATGATTGTTTTCTTAACATCTGGGAGAGAGAGCACACACACACACACACACTTAAAAACTTAAGAACATTTTATAAATATTTTAGTTTGAATAACACTATATTTAGCAGTTAAGAATAAGATTATAGACATACACCATGTGAGCAGAGTAGGTAAGTAGAGAGCAGTCCTTTGTAACCATAGCAACCAAAAAAACAATGATGCAACGGTGGGAGGAACAGGGTGGGATGAGGATGGGGTGAAGCCTCATCCCATGTACCCTCTGCTACATGGATACAGGTTGTAAATGATGAAATTTGAGTATTTCAGTGAGTAAAGGGTTTATTGGAGAATTTATTGATGATCTCTTATTCTTAATAATACGTGTTGATATAAATAACAGACTATACCGCATCTCCTGTGTGAATGGTGAGTGTGTGTGTGTGCCATTGGTTTGTTCATGGGGAAGATGGGAGTAATGGTAAGTATAAAGAAAGGCAGAGTGAGTCACCAGTTAGTGTACCTGTGGTGTAATATTATGATATGTAATGAAGTTTGTTAATATACTTCTAAGACTGTCTCTCATCATTTCATAGGACATTTCCATAACACGGGTTGAGACAAAGCACCATTTAATGTCTTGTATCTACAAAGATTTACAGAATTTTATCCACAAAAAAACAAAAACGTTCTTCTTTTCATTTAAAGGAGCTAGAGGCAGGATTTGTTTAAAAAAAAATAAAAATCATGCATGTTTAGTTTTTTAAGTTAGTGGGTGATAACCAAAACATCTGATTACATGCCCTTGGACTCCTACAACAAGCTGCAGAGGAATGCGAAGGCGGCTCTGTACCAATCTGTTCTCTGCCCTGGAACCCCATCCCCCCTTCTCTACCCTCTAGCGTCTAAATCAGGGGTACTCAATTACAAACCCAAAAGGGCCGGATGTCTATCCAAGACGGACTCCGGGAGCCGGGGGAAGGGGGAGATTCAGTGGATGCCCTGTTGGCTGGTTTTTTTGTGTCACACCTGTGCTGGGCAAAAAACTCAGATCAAATTGGATCACGGATTTGAGTCAGAGATTAGATAATTTTTCAGATCAGCAGAAATAAAAATAAAAGACAACTAACTTTGCTCTCTATTTAGTTTTTAGAACACTATGCAACATCTTTCTGCTCAATCCTCATTAAATACAAACAACATTTAACTCAAGAGGTCAGTCTGATGCTTAAATAAAACTTTTAATCAAATTAAATGGTGAAAAGCCTTCTATGCACCTCTCACGGGTCTGACAGAGCAATGACCCGGTTTCTTCTGCTCACTGCAGTCTCACAACTACAGCAGGTGAGGGGTGTGACTATGAAGATGCTGTGGCTCCTGACTGAACACCTATTATAATATTAACGTTCATTAGTTCGTATAAAAGCCCAACACAACACGTTATCTTAGACAGAAATATGAGTATGGTTTCTCTGCACACACACATCAGAGAAGTGATCAGATATTGATCAGACAGTGATCCTTTGTTCTGGTCATTTAAAATGACTCAGTCCGATAGAGAGAACTTGATATGTGATGACTAAATGAACGTCTTTCTCAGAGGGGAATTATTTATCAGCAGATTCAGAGAGCGAGCTGTCGGGTTGGGGAGGATTTAAATGCATGAGCGCTGCTGGATCCGCGAACCGTGTCCCAAACCATAAAGGGCGATCTGTACAGATCACATTACGGATCAATAGTGACCCGTTGCACCCTGTCTGGGCATGTGTGAGTGGCATGCGTGAGTCGGATGTACTGTGATTGTGTAGGTGTTGAAGCAAGCGTCAAAGCTGTGCGTAATGGCGCGGTGCCACACGCATTGGAGATGTTGTGAGTGTGTGTGTGTCGGAGGTCCTGCCATGTGTGTCTACTAGCTTCAGAGGCCATGTGAGCACTCAGTCTCTGCGCTGCAACAGGATGAGAAGCTCTTCAGATCGAGGGGTCTCCCATCGGGACCGTGAAAGCGCTGGTCCGCAAAGGCGCATTCGGGCAGTTGGTTCTGGTACGCATGAATGAAATCTGGTTCTCATGCGGACTGGCGTTGTGTGCACACCTGGTTATAACACACACATTACTGTGTGCAGCGTGGAGGATTTTATTAAATATAAACAGTTTGGGAGGGGGAAGTCAGGCGATTGGTCCGCACGGCTCACCTGAACGTTCTGGAGCAGCGCAAGAGATGCGCAGCGATGCGCTGTGAATTTTGTACAATATTAACAGCTGTGGCGAAGGAGAGGCTCCCGTTTGGTCTGTGGGAGGTGAAGGGTGCATTGTAGCTCCCTGCAGCTCTTCTTCCTGAAGCTGTCACGGAAGGCGCGCGGTTCCGTTTCACGGTGGTTTTATGAAATATTGACAAGATTGGGGACACTGTAATTGGCTTGAGAGCGAGAAAGAGGCCTATGGTCTAAACTAAAAAGAATGAGGCCCCCATGTATTTGTCTTGAACAGGCTGTGTTCTGTAAAATGCGCTACAGTTCAGGCCTGAATTTCCCACGCTGTCCTACAGATGTGCATGTTCTCGACAGCTTTGTAATCAGAAGCAAATGTACGCGGTAGGCGGCAGTATTGCACCTTAACGTTGCGTACCAACTGCCATAAAAATTGAAGAAGAAGAAATGTTACTTTGTCGCTCGACATGTTGCTTTTTTTCATAATACCTGTATATGGGCAGCAGTCTGGCAGTATGTCACTGTGAAGAGGTTGTTTTTGTCGGTAGTGAGGAGTTTGTGTGCGCTCCTGTGCTGGGCTGCAGTAACTCACAGCGCCGGGTGCGTCGCTCGTGAGTTTCGTTTCTTGATCCTGCCCCCTGCTCCTTTAACTAAATAAATTCACCATAAAGCCATTTTGATGTTTTTATTTAAAACCCCATTAACGTGACCTGAGGTGTCATTTTGACTCACGTCTCTATTAGTTTGAACACCCCCAACTCAGGCAATAATCAACCTTCAGCTACATAATAATTGTTAAGAAGTTATCAGTGAATATCAACAGTGTTTGTCTGAATATGCAGTTTAACCAATTACTGGACAGTATGAAGGGTCTTTGAGTGTGTGTAGTGTTTATGTGTGTTGAGTGTACACACACACACACACACACACACACACACACACACACACACACACACACACACACAAATTTATCAGCTTGTTATGACACCTAATAAAGATCATTAGCCTCTTTTGGCTGATTAAATAGCTCTCAGTATATTTAGTACGTCGTTCGGTGCCAGAGTTCTCTTGAGCCAAATTACCAGCCATGTGTTGAGAAAATGGCTGAGTGTTTACTGAATGTTGCTGCAGAAACCAAGAATATAACAAAGAGAATGCTTTGTTTGGACAGACACACAACATACATCACAACAGACTCACACATGCTTCAGCCTTGACGCTAAAGTTGCTGTGTTGTTGAACTTTACATGTATGTAAAGTAGAATGGTGTAGAATGGTGTTTGTGTGAGGACATAAAACTGCCGGCTCCTACCGATTTCACCACGAGTGCTCTCATCGTTCAGGGAGCCGAAAGCGATAGCAGGGAGGAGGATGGCGATGTACAGAAAGATGGCTGTGGTCATGTACTTCAGCAGGGTTTTATTACTGCCAACAATCCCTAAGGAGAGTCAAACACAAACACACCTTGCAATGAAGCAGAGGACCCTCAGACCTGCGATTTGAAAACCACACATTCATTAGCAGAAGTCATTATTTGGAGCCCTGCAATAAGGAGCACAGAGCATGGGATAAACTGTCCTACTGTGGTTACAGTGCCACCGCTTTCTGTCAGATCTGCCATCCAAATGATGAATAATTCATTTTGGAATATAATAATTAATGTCCACCCATCTATTTTCTCCTGCTTATCCATAGTAGTGTTGTGGAGGTAGCAAGTCCAGGAGTGAAACCCGCAGACATTCTCCCCAGCTCCTTCAGGAGGATCCCAAGTCATTCTTGGCTAGAAAAGATACATCTAGTGCATGGAAAACCTCCAGAGGGAGGTGACCAGGAGGCCTCCTAATCAGATTCTCAAACCACCTCAGCTGACTCCTTTTGATGTAGAGGAGCAGCGGCTCTACTCCGGGCTCCTCAGTTTATCTCGGGCTGAGCCCAGCCAGTCTATGGAGGATGCTCATTTCAATTGTTTGTATCCAGGTTTTGTTCTTTCTATCATGATCCACATCTTATGACCAGGTTAGGGTTGGAACGTAGATGGACCAACAAATTAAGAGCTTTGCATTTTACCCTCTTCACCATGACAGACTGCATCAATGTCCTTCTTAGTCAGTCCTCATTACTGATGATGAAGCCCTGATGCATCAATCCATCTCCTCCATCAATCTACCATCACTGAACTCGACAGAGATACTTGAACTTCCCCGCCTGAGGAAGGAACTCATTACTATCATGGATGGAGCATTCCACCTGTTTCTGGTGAAGACCCATGGCTACAGATTTAGAAAAGTTGACTCATCTCAGCTGCTTCACACTCAGCTGTGAACATCCCAGTGCATGCTGAAGGTCGTGACTTTAAATGACAACAGAACCACATCATCTGCAAAAGGTAAACTACACATCCTCCTCACCATGACTACGCCTTGAGATCTATGAACAGCACAAACAGGTTCGGGGACAAGAGGCAGCCCTGGCCAAGGTCAACCCACACCAGGACTGAGGTTGACTTAGTGCCAAGAATGCAGACACAGCTCTTGCTTAGTGGATAATTTGTGGTCACATACGTACGTATATACCTCAGAACAATATAGTGGAATTTGTTCTCTATATTTGACCTATCCCTGAGGAGCAGAGCGCAGCCATTTTTTAAGGCAGTTGGAGATTCAGTATCTTGCCCAAGGATACTTCGACACATTGCCAGGCCAGGGGTTGAAAGCAGGACTCCCACTTGGAAGGCGGCCTCTCTTACCCTGAGCCATAATCACCTCAGGTTGTACAGGGACCAGACAGCCCATACTAGTTTCCCTGATACTCTGTGTTCCCACAGCCCCAGAAAAACTTGGGGGACATGGTTATTAACCTTCTCCAAGTCCACAAAACACATGTGGACTGGACAACCAAACTCCCATGAACCCCTCAGCGACTCAACAAGGGTAAAAATCTGGTCCTATGTTCCACGACCCGGACAAAAGCCACACTGCTTCACCTGGATCTGAGGTTTGACAACCGGTCAGAGCCTCCCTTCAAACAGCCTACAGTAAAAGTTCCCAGGGAGGCTGAGAAGTGGGGTCTCCTGTAGCTGTAACACCAGCTCCAGTCCCCATTTTTGAATATTGGGACCACCACCGTCCACATTGAAAGGATTCTTGTTGGTTTGGACATCTGGTGAGGATGCCTCCTGGAGATCTCACTAAGGAAAGGGTTTCAGATATGTGCTGCCAGCAGGAGGCTGACCCAGGACACACTGGTAGGATTATATCTCTAGGTTGCTCTGGGAATGCCTTGAGGTCCCAACGGTTGACCTGCTGCTGAGGACTGGGCTGGGGAAAGGACAGCCTGAGCTTCTCTACTGGGGACTGCAAGGCGAGGTGAGGACCAACACCCCAGTCTGTCACTCCATGAGTGATAATAAAAATTACTAATGTGGCTCACAATATTTTGAGCTCATTATACCATAATAAGATGACGGTTTTCTTTAAAAATTCAATTGTCAAGAGGATTTTAGTTCACTCACAGCTCAATTAAAGCAATACTAAGTGAATTGTAACCAGTAGGGGGCAGTAGGAGGCTACGGTTAGAAGTTTCATTTCAACTGTCGTAAATCATCTCACACCTGAACAAAAAGAACTTTCTCCCTCCCAGTCTGCAACAGCTTTTCGGCTAATAATCTCGTCAGACAAGTTGTTTTTTTTTTTTTTTACATTTTTTGAATGTATAAATATTATAAGTTCATAAACTATCTTACTAGCTATCTTTCTCTCTCTGCCTCTTTCTCGCTCTCTCTCTCTCTCAGCTAAAATGCAAATTTATTCTCCACTAGAATTCAGCTGCCAAACTCTCAGTGATGAGTCATACGGGTGTGCGTTTCAGGTGTGTGAGCAGAATAAAACGATCCATTGACCAGAGCGAACCTGATGAGACTTTTGGGTCTGCCGGGAGGACTTGAGCAAAACCTCCGGGTCCCTAGTGAACCAGCGCAGACCTGACGGGCTTTTGGTGTCAATCTGCTGGCGCAAAAACCTCCCAGACCACCACTGGTTCTGGACCACACGCAGTTCTGCTTTATAAATTGCTCTCAGACCTAGAACTGTGCTCAGCTGTTTTTGGGTCAAAACCCTCCTCCTACACACCCCCATTCTGCCATATATGGTCAATGCAAAGTACCTCATGAATAATTGCATTTAAATGAGCCGGTGGATTTTGGGATTTTAACAGTAAAATGTGACAACGGAGAGGTTTAGAAAAGGTAATTTCACAGAGGCTGAAACTCAAGGTGGTTGTGGTGAGGTGGATGGACGGAAAAATGTTTTATTAGGTGATCAAATGTTGACGGATTACGAGAACACAGAAGTGTTCCGAGATTCAGTCTCACTGCAGCGCTGCTGTCAGTCTGACAGAGAGATCGTGTAGGATCTAAGAGAAACATGTAATGACAATATTTAATTTAATCCAAAGGAGAAGACACGTCATGTTGTTCATCCTATTAAACAGTCAACCTGTGGGATAAATCGCTGGTTGAAAGGAACCTAAGCAGCCAGTAACACTGGGTTTTAAGTGGTTCCAATAGTTCTGTCATCTAACACTAGACCCAATTCAGCACATAGGATGCCATAGACTCATAGAGAATCTATCAGCTGATCGATCATGCAGTCATCATCTAGAAAACTCTCCCCCCATCCATCCGGATTCTGCCTACTGACTGAGCTGCGCAGCGTATTGCAACGCGTCCGCACAAGTGTCACTGCAGGATTCATAAGTCTCAGAAATCCCAATTAATACACCAATAAGTGCAGTTGCTCTGTAATCTGAAGATGTCTGTATGAACATAATGTGATATTATTCTAAAATGCAACATATTTTCATTCAGATTTTCATTTTTATTCTGTTCAGTGACGGGAATGTTTGTTCTATGTGTGAGTGAGGGTCTACGAGTCTTAAATTGTGTCTTAAATTCAACATTTTTCCATCTCACCAGCAGCTCTGCCAGGTTTCACATCTCCAAAATGTGCTTACGCAAGATCCAGAGTTTGTTTAAAGTTACGCACATTTTCCCATTACACTTTCTTTTATAAATCCCAAAGTTTGCGTAAAAAGTGGCTTACGCAACTTTCAGACCCACTTTTACGTAAGCAAGTTTTATAAATGAGCACCCAGGTCAGGCCTACCATCTGTGAAGTCAGAAGGGTAGAAAGGCAGTCTACGGCACAAGTCCTCATAAATCCCCTGGCCGGCTCTGAAGAAATCTCTACACTGTGGAGAGAAAGGAAAAGGTGACTTTTCTTCAAGATCACAGTTTCAATATGAAGGCATGAATATGCATCAAAAATGTCAGTTTTTCCTTCATTTCATTATTAATACCAGCTCAGATTGTGGAACTTTACTGATTATTTTACAGTGCAGCTTGAGTAAACCATTAAAACCGTGAAAGCATGTCTTAGAGGAATGACTGAGGACAGGAAGTTTACTATGAGGGGCCACCAGGAACATTATTCCAAGTTAGCTCTCATACACGCACGTGAAAACCTCTCATACACACATCTGAAAACCTCTCATACACACATGTGAAAAAAAAACTCTTACAAACCACTTAAAACTAGAAGTTTATTTCATATGCGTGTATAAAAGTTTTTTTTCATATGTGTGTATGAGAGGATGAAACGGAAGGGGGGGGGGGGGTCACAGAAAACGGAAGTTGGTGTGTTATACTTGCACTTTACAATACGGTCCAAGTTCAACAGCAGCTTTTTCCCAGCTCAAAACACATATGTTTGATCATCAACCTGCAGGACAGCTTACTGAAGCAGCAGGCTAAATAATATATTGGCCTCAGCAGAGACGATCAGAACTTTGTCAAATGCTGCAACAGTCAAACAGGAGCTTCTCACTGCAGCTCCGAGGAGAGCGGACTGGTTTTTTCCTCCAGACTGATATTGGTTCGGTTTCTGTTCCTCAACCAGCTCGGTGCCAAGCTGGCTGACTGGAACTCACAGCCGAATTGGAGGCAGAGCACATTTTTAAGAGGAGACTCTTATCAAACCACCATCAGGTGGACAGAAAAGAGACACGGGTCCGAGGACGGCGCTGCAGCGGACCGTTTCTGTCCCAAGTCCTGTTACGTCGTGATGTGCTCTCCCTCCAACTCGGCTCCAACTCCAATGTTATGCTAACTCAGCAGTACGGAGTTGGTGGAGGTACACTAAGTGAACTAACATCAGTCAGGAGGAAAAGACGAGTCCGCTCTCCTCGGGGCTGCAGCGAGAAGCTTTGCTGCAGCGGGAGGTTTCGGTTGAACAGTTGGGAGTGTTTCACAAAGTTCTGATTGTCTCTGCTGAGGCCAACATATTACTTAGACTGCTGCTTCAGTAAGCTGTCCTGCAGGTTGGCGATCAACAGGGGCGCCGTAAAGGGGTGAAAGCTTAGGAAGATTCTAAGGGCCCACGACTCTTTAGGGGGCCCGAAAAAGTCTCTAATTTAAAAAAAAAAAAAAATTAAGTTTAAAAATCTCAAGTACTTTACTCCTCAGTATTATGTTAAAAATTAAGACATTAAACAAACAATATTTTTGTCTTCATAAAATGTATATCACAAGTCTCTACTTTATTTATAAAAATATAATTTAAAACCCCCCCTTACATCGGCATGAAATGGTATAGTCCTGCCCGAGTCACGTCTCCTTTTTGACTGAAGTCAACACGGAGCAGACCGACTCTCCAGTCAGAACCTCCGCGGTGTTTGTCCTGTCAGCACCGGGGAAGCTGCCTAACAGTCGGCATCACTTCTCTCCAGGACCTCGCTAACAACTTTAACACATATGCATCCATTAGCAGAGAGTTAGAGGCGTTTGCCATAAAGTGAATGTTCGTCACGGGAGCGCGCAGCTTCAGCTGTTTCTCAGCGCGACTCAATGGTTGCAGCTTCAATTTTGGCAAATCAGAAAATAAAAACCACATTTATCTGTCAGGACTTCAGCAGAGTTTTGTTTTCCTTTAACCTCACAGCTGTTTTCAGAGACTCTTCGTGTTTTTAATAGTTTTATAGTAGAAACCTACTCATATGACCCAAATCCTCCATTACATTACCATGAGTTACTGCCAATAAAGGATTTGTTGTTTTTTTTACAGGTGACAAGTTTAAGGCATTAATATATTTTTCTCCACATAATTTATTAAATACTTTATTTTCCTCATCACAACAGTCCAGATTAAGTTCTTAGCAATAAGTTAAATACCTCAAAATAGTTTCACCTAAACATGATGCAAAGACATGCTGTGATGTGGATAAACAGAACTATTAAAAAATAGATAAAAGGTTATTTTTTGTGATAAACACATTTTTCCACACAATGATAATTAGATGAATCAGTAACAACTTACTTACTTACTTACTTACAGTCTGTGTTGGATGCTGGGCAGGTTGAAGCATTGTTATTAATTTTACAGAAATTACTGTGAGATTATTATTATTACATACTGTGAAGAACCTTTTTAGAGGAACTAAAGAAAACCTTCTTCCACTAAATACCTTGAAATCAGATGTTTTGATGCTGACTGAATTATGGGAGGTCTCATAAGGGGCAGTTTGTTTATAGCTTTTAGAACACAAACCAAAAATCCCAGTGATTGTCCAAGAATTCACCAGTGTAGGGTTATATTGGGGTAAAGTTGTATATATTGAATATTATTATTATAATTATTCTTAATAATTAATAATAATAGTCAAAACCTTGTAATTAGGGCACCACCCAGCGTTTTCTTTGGAAGGTAAGCTGAGACAACCTTGAATATTATCCTATTTGTATTTTATTGTTATTTATCATTTATCAGTCTGAATCTGAAAGTAGTAAGCTCTTTACCCATTTTCGATATGAAAAACACAAAAATTACTGGAAGCCCATTTATGATTATATACGGATAAATTTATTTACAGAAACCTCAAAATGAACATGTTATAACAGCAACACAGCAAAGTTAGGAATTTGACTTTGTAACCAGTTCAATTTATTAACAAGATGAATTATTGAGGTTAAATAAATATTAATGACTAATGTTTCAGAGTGAGAAATGGTTTACTAATGAAATTAAGCTAATTTATTGGCCTATGAAGGGAAGTTGAAGATTAAAGGATTTTCAGGAGGATGGATGTATGAAGAGAGTTAGGTTTAGCTTGCTTTACCCAAATTGCATCACATTGCAATAACCACATAGGTTGATTGTCTCACCGAACCACTGAACTTGAATCCCAGAGATACGTTGAGGCTTGGACCGACGGCTTTGTTTCCTCCAGCAGTCACAGTGGTTCCTGTTCCAGCTTGAAGAGAAGGCAGTCAAAACATGAACGCTCGATGGGTGACTCAAGTGTGGAAGGGTATCAGAAGCTGAGGGATGCAGATCTCCAGGATTTGGGCAAGCATGGCTCGCTCTCTCTCATGGCAGGAGGATGTCTTCATGTTCAGTAGTTTAGCTTCAGATTAACGCCGTCTAACTTTTGGTTTCTAACGACGGATAAAAGAAAAATAAACTTTAAAACGTCTAAACTTGGTTGAGAAGAATGTAACGTGAAAATAAAAGAAAAGCTTAACGCCGAAAGTTCCTAAGACTTAAAGTCTGGAGTCTGTTCTTCCGGGGAGGCCTCATGTCGCAGCTCTGCATCCTAGCTCCCTGGTGGGGGGAAGCAGGGCCAGCATGCAGGCGAGCTGGTGAAGGTCATCAGGTCATCTAAGCAGAGAGCCGGAGAGGCGGAGGCCAGAGCAAGCAAGAGAGGCTGAAGAAGAGGGCAAAAACAAGAGCTAAGAAAAAGCCAGAGGAAAGCCAGAGCGAAGAGGGCTATCAGTTAGCGCCTTCTGGTTTTAAAGGGGTAGAGGTGGAGTCTGGTTCAGCCAATGGTGTGGTTGACTCTACCTTCATCTGCATAAAGGGGAAGTACTTAGGAATGGCTTAAAGGGGATTAATTTTTGATGAGAGGAATAAAGTTTCTAATCAATAAAATAAACCTTTACCACTTTTCTCTCTGAAACGTGATGAGTTATTCATAATCACCTTTTAGACTGCGTGCATCATGTTTATTCTAAGCATAGAAACACATTAAATCCCACATCAGATTAATCAGAGAAATCAGTTACTCTTAGCTTAAGAGTACATTAGACGAATAACATTTCTAGTTTCTTGACTAGATTAGATTTAAAAGAGATATTTTGGTATCATATTGATAAACAATATGAAACGTCTTCAAGGAAAATTAACCAAAGAACTTTTACCTAAGTAAATCAAACGGGGAAAAATCAAACTTTATCTTGTAAACACATTTTAAAAGTAAACCTGTGGATATTAACCTTTCTTTATATCAATTTGGATCACACTGAAGTTTATTTCATCTGAAGCCTGTGAGGGTGGAGAGAGGTTAGCACAGATTTTTCTTAAGGAAAGGAGAGACAAAGGAATTCCTCAGTTTTCCCCACTGGGTGAGAAAGGTGGGGTGATGGGCTACTGGCTCCATTCCGTCTGTGCTTTGTGATCGAAACTCCTTTTGATCACATCCTGAAAATTTGTTATTTGAACAAGTATCACCAAGCTGTAAATTAGCATCCGCATTATCTTTACTGTCACAGAAAGATGAAAGGGGGTTCTTCGACACCAAGGCAGGAATTTATGACCTCCTGAGGGGGAATCTGTTTGAAAGAGGGTGTGAGCTGGGGGACAGAGTCAATTGTCACACACACATAATCCATTTCTTGATCTGGACCATATAAACTTACACCATTACACCAGAGAGAGGAAAATGAAACAAAATCTCCTAAAAATTGTAGTTAATAAACTTTATACAATAACCTTGAACACAATAAAGTATAAAATCTAGGGTTCATGATGGACAACAACAGCCGATATCTCATATATATTATATATATTTAAAAAAATTTTCTCCCTTCACATCAGGGAGGGCGGAGCCCCAGCGCCCCCTATGGAGCCGCCACCGGGCCCAACTTGATATTTTTTCATGGGGCCCAAAATCCCTGGCGGCCCCCCTGGCGATCAAACATCCATGTCTAAAGCTGGGGAAAAGCCGCGGTTGGGTCGTACTTGTATTGTAAAGTGCGAGTTTAACACACTATCTTCTGGTTTCTATGCAACCACCTGTAGTGTTATGCTGGATAAAGCAACACCGGTTGTTCATTACAACCTCTTTATTCTCCTAACTCAACTCTAGCAACACGTTAGCACACGCTGAACACAGCAGTTTGAGGAGCACCGCTGTGTCTCTAATTTCCGGTCTTTTAAAATACGTAAAAGCATTCCTGACATAAAATAGTGTCATAATTTTACACCAGCTTCCGTTTTATGTGAGATGACTTCCGTTTCATGTGAGAATCCTCTCATACACAGGGGTGCACACAAGCAGTACGCTGGTCCTCATGAGAACCGGATTTCATTCATGCGTACCAGAACCCACTGCCCGACTGTGCCTTTACGGACCAGCGCTGCACAGTCCCGATGGGAGACCCCTCGATCTGACGAGCTTCACATCCTGTTGCAGCGCAGTGAATTAGTGCTCACATGACCTCTGAAGCTAGTGGACACATATGACATGACCTCCAACACACACACATTCACAGCATCTCCAATGTGCGTGGCACAGTGCCGTTGCACAGCAGAGCTCCTTGGATGCACGCTTCAACAAACACAATCACAGTACATCCGACCCACGCACGCAACTCACACATGCCCAGGAGGGGTGCAACGGGTCACAATAGATCCATGATCTGTATGGATCGCCCTCTATGGTTCGGGACACGGTTCACGGATCCGCGCCCGTGCGTTTTAACCCGTGCGTTTTAACCCATGCCCAACCCGACAGCTCGCGGAACACTCTGAATCAGCTGATAAATAATTCCCCTCTGAGAAAGGAGTTCATTTTGTCATCACATATCAAGTTCTCTCTATCAAACTCAGTCATTTTAGTTAACAGAACAAAGGATCACTGATCATTAACTGATCCATTCTATGATGCGTGCGTACCATCTGTCAGCTGATCTCCTGTCTGATAGAAAAACAAGACTCATCTATTTCTGTATAAGATAACATGTTGTTTTGGACTTTTATCCGAGCTAATGAACATTAATACTAACTAGGGGTGCAACGGATCATCATCGATCCGTGGTTCATACGGATCACCCTCTACGGTTCGGAACGCACGTGGTTCGCGGTTCATGTAGAGCGCGTGCGTCGCTACATAATCCCCGACGTTCTGTGCTCACGCGCTGTGAATCTGCAGATTATTCCCCTCTTAGAAAGGCGTTCGTTTTGCATCACGTATAGAGGTTAACTCTGTTGGCTTCAGCCATTTTAGTACACCAGAACGAAGGATCCCTGATCAATATCCAGTCTCTGTTAAGCACGTGCGCGCGCGCTGCCTCTGATTCCTCCGTCTCTCTCTCCGTCAGCTGGAAATCCATCTTTCTGATAGACAAACTAGATTCACCTGTTTCTGTCTAAGATAACGTTATGTTGGGCTTTTATACGAGCTAATAAACGTTAATATAACCGGAGTTCAGTCAACAGCGCCTCGTGCGTCACGCCCCTCCGCAACCCCCCCCCCCCCC
>SSNR01000462.1:118090-141922 GCA_006937965.1 Callopanchax toddi
CACCCCCCCCCCCCCCAGCTGTGACTGCTAGTTTGACAGAAGCAGGTCTGTGACCCTGAGGTGTGCATATGAGTCTATCTCCCCCATTAATTTGTTTTAATATGATTCAAAACTTTATTGAAGCATCAGATTGACATCTTGAGTTAAATGCAGTTTGTATTTATGAGGATTGAGCATAAAAAAGTTGCTCAGTGTTTTAAAAAATAATGAGAGAGCAAAGTTTTTTGTCTTTTCTTTTTCATTATGCTGATCCGGAAATTGATCCGAACCGTGACTCAAAACCGTGAACCGATCCGATCCATGAGCTTTCTGATCCGTTGCACCCCTAATACTAACGGTGTTCAGTCAGGAGCGATCAGAACACCTTGATCGTCACGCCTCCTCACCTGCTGCAGCTGTCGGCAGTGAGCGGCTCTGTCTGACCCAAGAGGTGATCAGAAGTCTTTTCGCCACGCTCAGTGGAAACTCTGCAGCCCACTGATTGGTCCGGTCAGTCTCGTACCGGGCCAATCACAACGCCTAAGCGGGTTGGAGGGCGGGATTAGCCGATGACATCAGCGCTCCAGCTGAATAGCGCTTTCTACAGATGACGTCACGACTTCGCTGCGCAAAGGCTAATGGGAAATCAGGTCAGTCATTTTAAAACCTTTACCTCATTGGATTCAATGGCGTTTGCGGCCAGTACAACTCGATTCACCTTTTTTAAAAAAAAAAACTAAAAGCCTTAAATTCTAAAAACACATCTCGATGACGGAATAATGAAAATGGAGGAGGTGGTTCTAACCGAGAAGGACGTACCTGGAGCCTTACTCACAAGTGATCTATCTATAAATATCGCCTCTGATGGGAAGTTAAAGCTACATGAAAACCACAAGTACTATTATCAAGTACAGTTATCATTTATGGTAACTGATTTGGATCTCTGGGACTTTGTGTTCCACTCCCCGAAAGGCCCTCCTTCTGTTGAAAAGATCGCAAGAAATGATCAGCTGCTGAATAGGATGAGGCTTAGTTTATCAGCATTTTGGTACAAAGTTATGGCACCAGAGGTTTTTGAAATGCGTGTACCAAGGCACCTGCTTCCATTTGTGTTTTAAATGCCTAGATGAAGAAGCTATAGATGTAGCAACCTGGATATGGCTGAATTTTGTCAGAGAAAATGCTTATGTACAGTAAGTGAATGAGAAAGCTCAAGTGAGTGCAAGCTAATGTTTGATTTATTTCTATTGTTTCAGTGTTAAAGTGTGAAATGACAGCGCTGCATATATGCATATATTTATACATATGTACATATAAAGTATATGTATATATACATACATATATATGCACATACAGTGGGGGAAATAATTATTTGACCCCTTGCTGATTTTGTAAGTTTGTCCAATGACAAAGAAATGAAAAGTCAGAACAGTGTCATTTTAATGGTAGGTTTATTTTAACAGTGGCAGATAGCACATCAAAAAGAAAATCGAAAAAATAACTTTAAATAAAAGATAGAAACTCATTTGCATTTCATTGAGTGAAATAAGTGAAATAAGTATTTGAACCCTCTAACAAAAAATACTTAATACTTAGTGGAAAAACCCTTGTTTGCAAGCACAGAAGTCAAACGTTTCTTGTAATTGATGACCAAGTTTGCGCACATGTTAGGAGGAATTTTGGTCCACTCCTCTTTGCAGATCATCTCCAAATCCTTAAGGTTTTGAGGCTGTCTTCTGTGCAACTCTGACCTTCAGCTCCCTCCATAGGTTTTCTATAGGATTAAGGTCCGGAGACTGACTAGGCCACTCCATGACCTTAATGTGCTTCTTCTTGAGCCACGCCTTTATTGCCTTTGCTGTATGTTTTGGGTCATTGTCGTGCTGGAACACCCATCCACGACCCATTTTCAGTTTCCTGGCAGAGGGAAGGAGGTTGTCGCTCAGGATTTGACGATACATGGCTCCTCCCATTTTCCCATTAATGCGGTGAAGTTATCCTGTGCCCTTAGCAGAAAAACACCCCGAAAGCAAAATGTTTCCACCTCCATGCTTGACGGTGGGGACGGTGATTTGGGGGTCATAGGCAGCATTTTTCTTCCTCCAAACACAGCGAGTTGAGTTAATGCCAAAGAGCTCAATTTTGGTCTCATCAGACCACCGCACCTTCTCCCAGTCACTCTCTGAATCATTCAGGTGTTCATTGGCAAACTTCAGACGAGCCTGCACATGTGCCTTCTTAAGCAGGGGGACCTTGGAGCTCTGCAGGATTTTAATCCATTGCGGTGTAATGTGTTTCCAATGGTTTTCTTGGTGACTGTGGTCCCAGCTAATTTGAGGTCATTAACTAACTCCTCCCGTGTAGTTCTAGGATGATTTCTCACCTTTCTCAGAATCATTGACACCCCACGAGGTGAGATCTTGCGTGGAGCCCCAGACCGAGGTCGATTGATGGTCATTTTGTGCTCCTTCCATTTTCGAACAATTGCAGCAACAGTTGTCACCTTCTCTCCCAGCTTCTTGCTAATGGTTTTGTAGTCCATTCCAGCCTTGTGCAGGTCTACAATTTTGTCTCTGACATCCTTGGACAGCTCTTTGGTCTTTCCCATGTTGGAGAGTCTGCTTGATTGATTGATTCTGTGGACAGGTGTCCTTTATACAGGTGACTAGTTAAGACAGGTGTCTTTAATGAGGGTGACTAATTGAGTAGAAGTGTCTAACCACTCTGTGGGAGCCAGAACTGTTCATGGTTGGTAGGGGTTCAAATACTTATTTCACTCAATGAAATGCAAATGAGTTTCTATCTTTTATTTAAAGTTATTTTTTCGATTTTCCTTTTGATGTGCTATCTGCCACTGTTAAAATAAACCAGCCATTAAAATGATACTGTTCTGAGACTTTTCATTTCTTTGTCATTGGACAAACTTACAAAATCAGCAAGGGGTCAAAGGGGTAAATATATATATATATATATATATATATATATATATATATATATATATATATATATATATATATATATATATATATACTTTAACTCATAATTTACAATGTAGGTCCCCTGATGGTACCCCAAATCTTGCCCAAATATTGTATCTGGCTCCCATCTTTATTTTTGGCCCAAATATTGTATTGAAGTTGCCCCAATATTTCTGCCCAAGACTTTAGTTCCTTACATCAGCCAATGTCCCACTATATCTCATAATTTACAATGTAGATCCCCTGAAGGTACCCCAAATCTTGCCCAAATATTGTATCTGGTACCCCCAAATCTCTGTTTTGTTTTTTATTTTCAATGTTTTCTCTGTTTTGTTTATATTGTAAAGCGCTTTGTGATGTATATCTGTGAAAGGCGCTATAAAAATAAACTTTACTTACTTACTTACTTACTTTTATTTTGACAGCGAGAGATCAACACAGAACATTTTTTATCTGTTTTAGTAAATAACCACAGATCTGGATATTGCTCTTGTTGTTTGCATTACACTTCTTTACTTTTAAAGACATAAACTACTCTGAAAATTCACCAAACAACATCCCACATAAACCATTTGATAGGCAACAGGGCTGAGGCTCAGGGGGATGGTTCTGCTGAGAAGTTTGAACTTTTTCAGTCTTTCATTAAAGCGTTCAACATGGATTCTGGCCTTGGCTACCCTCTTTGTGTTCATCTCCTCTTCTGCTGAAAGGCTAGATCGCTTACCCAAAAATGCAGGGATTTCAATTGTAGCCTGTCTTGACAAAAGCAAATGTTGTACTTTAAACCCTTTGTCCACTAGAAAAACATCACCTGGTTCAATGTGCTGCAGAATGCCACATTGCTCAAATATGTCAACATCACTGACACTCCCCTCAAACAGATCAGAGACAAAACATGCAGCACCTTTCGGTGTGACAGCAATCAGAGCTTTCATTGTGGTGTGATGTTTATAGGAGGAATACACATTGCCCTGCTGTCCATAATCCCTCAGTGTCTGGCAAAAGAATTCCGTGCAGTCAACAGAAATCTGACATTTTTGAAACACCTAAACACTCTTGGCAAAGATTTTTTGATTACAGTATATCTTTTGTTGGGAACATAGGGACATTCATTGACTTGAAATGTAGGAACATAAACTGAATCCAGGTGATAAAAATTTTGCTTATTAGTGATTCAGAAGTGTCATACATGTAGGCAATCATTTTCAGTGACAGTCCTCTTCGGAGCCTCAGAAGTGTGATGAAAAGTTCCTCCTTTGGAGTAAAACGCAGAGACGGACCTTTTTTCTTCCCATTTCCTCCATTCATTTTGCTGGTATTTTCCCTGGAGTCCCAATATTTGAGGTTGTATTTTGCTGGGCCAAGAAATGTATACAATACCTCAAACTGTTCAGGAAATAACCCAATTAAAAACTTTGTATTATTGCGGTCTTTAAATACAAAGTTTGGGTCTATCCTGTTGGTGGTTTCAGGTTCACGCGGCTGTTTTTGTAATGCCGCATCATTTCTCATAATCATTGTTTCTATTTTGGCTACAAGCATGTACTGGTCGTACACCATTTGTATAGCTTTGTCTTGGGTGCTAGCCACAGATGAACTAGCCACAGATGAACTATCCGCAGCTTCTCCTTTAACCGTAAATGAAGTAGTGTCTCTTTGTTCTGTTGAATCTAGAACTGATGAGCTTCCTTCTTCTTTAAGTACTTTTCTCCTACGTTTAGGTTCTGCAGGTTGGGCGCTATGATTCAACGGGGCCTTCCTTTTATGCTCCTGTCGCTTTCGTGATTCCTCATCTGTTAGCGTCACTAATATTGGTTCGTCGTTCTCAGACATCGGTCCTTTTCCGCCAACAAAATGCTGGGAGCAGATGTATGTGTACTTTGTAATCTTATCCACATATCGGAAATCAGATCGCCCACATAAAAACTGCCAGCGCTTAGCTTTCTCAGTCTTTAGCTTTGCTCGTTCTATTTCCAACTGCGTCATGCTATCCTTGACTCTCCCAGGCTTTGGAAAGGGAATAAAAAAACGTACCCTCTGGTAACCATTCAGGATATCTGGAGTCGGACTTGCATAAACCCCAACAGCAGTGCTTTGTTCCTCCTCTTTTCTGCATTTTTCGGGGATTAATACCAAATATAGGCCAATTGTAGGTTGATTAGATGCGTCGTAGAATCAACAGAGAACGGTGCTGAAGTTGTACAACCGGAAATACCATAATGCTTTGCGGTGTGACGTCATGATCTATTTTTAGTAACTGGGGAAAGCGCTATTTAAACAACATGGCAGCAGCTCGGGAACCACGTTTGTTTGAAACGTCTTTATTATGAACTTTGGACGATTTAGATTTGGGCTTCTCTCAAAGACGTGAACAGATAGAGGCACTAAAGTCTTTTATTTTGAATGAGGATTTATTGGCCACTTTGCCGACGGGACACGGTAAAAGTTTAATCTACCAGCTGTTTCTGGTTGATGCTAAATGGCTCTAGCGCTATCCAATAGCCTCTGTGCACGCATCAGTTCCGTGTTTGGCGTGAGGATGGTACGAGACTTTCGGTCTCTGTGCTAACGATGGGAGGTAGGAAGTTGATCTTGTTGATACTGTACAGAATGGCACACAGCAGTGGTGATTAGACCTGCTATCAGTATGTTGTTGAAACGCACATTTTGTCAGTGTACATTAGGGCTGGGCGATATGGCAAAAATAGAATATCACAATTTTTAAATTGTATTATCACGATCTCGATTTTATCATGATTTTTAAAAAATTATCAGCATAACTAAAATTACATATTAAAAAAAGAGAAACATTGAATGATTAAACATATTTATTAAAATTAAGAACAATCACCAGTGCAACATGTAAACATTTACATGTTAGGCTTATATTTACACATTAAAACCTTTTAAAATATGAAATAACTGATTTTAATTGTGATTATTATATAAACTCACCACTCGCAAGATGTAATCTGTGGCCAAAGCATGGCTGTCATGTCCAGCCATTCAGATCCAGAGCCTTCACCATGTTAGAGTCATAGAGGTCATGTTTTCTTCTTCTGGGTTCCACATTTCTAGAACCTCTCTCAGTCCTGCTGCGATCATGTGCTCTCCTGTGTGGTCCTCGGAAAGGTTGTTTGCAGTGTTGCACTTTGCAGCTCCCAGTTGTTGACGAAATGAATGGTGACACTTAAATACGACTCAGATGTGTGACTACTGGACCAGAGATCGCTTGTGGAAGCAAAGAACTCCACATTCTTAATATTTAATGCAACTTTCTCTGCATTCAGCGTACATGCACGGGATCGCGGTGTTTGAAAAAAACTTGCAGGCCGCTGGGCAACTCGTAGCGCGGATCCAATACTTTTATCATTTTTTAAAATCCCACTCCTACTTGTTGCTCAGGACACAAATGGAACGTTACCGCATCAGTCACGCTGTTCCATCGTTGCTGTCTCTGCCTCTGAGTTTTGTGATGCCTCTGTTAGCGTTTAATGCTTGGAAGCACTGGCTTTTTAGCTTTAGCTGCTCTTGAGGTGTTGCCATCACTTGCCTTGATGCTCTCCTTGCAAATTATTTTAATTTGCTCTTTGTCATCTGGTGAAAAGCCAAAGCAGTTCCATATAATGGAGGACGAGTTTCTCTTCGGAACCAAATCCTCATGTTCGCTCTCGGCCGCCGCCATGTTTGTTGTTGTTAGGTTTCACACACGTGAAGGGGGGCGGGCTAATATCACCATGAATCACTCTGATTGGTTTAACGTCAAACAAAGGTGTGATAACGTCCTTCGCTTCTCCGCTGCGTATTACATTTCACGGCTGTTTCGTGAGGCTTTCACGGCCGGTGGGAAATATGGATGAATCATGATAAAACGATCTCCCAAAAATGACAGATCGTTAGACATGTAGATCGTTAAACGGTCTAAAATCGTTATATCGCCTGGCCCTAGTGTACATGTCATGTTTAGGACATGAACACATAAAAGCTTGACATAGAAGGCCACGCACAAAAAAGAAGAAAGATTTACAAAAAAAGAAAGATTTACAAGCTCCCAAAAGGAAACTAGCAAACACAGTATGGGCTTCCAGCGGCTACCGGAAGTTTACGTCCATCCTGACCTTCTACCGGAAATTACGTCACGTAGCTGCGTGCATAGAGCCCATAGCATGTGAAGACGGTTTGATTGACAACCGTTGGTCTCGCCCCGCCCCTATGAATGAGCTGTTTCAGTGGACCGTGGTCAGACTATATATCTACATATATAGTCTGGTTTACCAGGCTAGCATCTCCTTGCATCTTCACAGGACCTGGAGATGGTTAAGTTTTTCCTCAGGAGAGACATAAACATTCTCACTCTGTGCTTTGAGGAAGCAGAATCAACATTTCGTTATCCAGAGACATGCCTTAACGACTAACCCTTTTGATTTCAGGATTCTCCAACCAGGTCTGTCTTCTCTCGCATATGAGAGGTGCCACATAAGTCTTTCAGATGCTAATGTTTATTACTTTGTGAAAACAGGCTCAAGTTGGGGACAGACACTCTGGAACCTCAAACGACAGATGATGTCATAAATTTTGGGAACCTTTGTTTCGCAGGCATGTGAGAGATTTTCCTCTTCTCTCCTAAAAGATCTTTAACTCCTTATAACTCTAATGTCTGTACCATGTTTTATTCCTGTGTATGAAATTAATTTACATGTGATTTTGTGTATCTACCCAACATGTAGAAAACTCCTCCATGTCACTCAGAATTAGACTCTAGGCATCTTAAAGTTTCTATTTTAATTCCAGGTATAAGAATTCCTGTTACCAAGATAACTGGAGTTTCACTTTTCTGTCCCATCTCTGATCACCCTTCAGAAGACCTTTAAAGTATATGCTGATTAGGGCTGTCGCGGTTGAGGAATTCCCCCTGCGGTGAGTCAGGGTGGCTCAATATTGCGGTGTGCGATTTTATTGCAGCACTTTATTTATTTAGCACATTTCTTTGTAAATTACTAAAATAAAATAAAAATAAAAAAGCGCCCGTTTTGTTAAAATCAAGTATATTAAATAACATTAACCTGGCGCGTGTGGGCACTATCATTTCACTTTCACACACACAAATAACGGTGATTTATAGCTCTGTCATGTCCTTGTTACGCGCAAGGAAAACCTGCATGTTAACCTTATGCGGCTTCAGACAGGATGTGAGAGGGGTGACAACATTTCCAGCGACACTGAAAACCCTCTCAGAAGGTGCGCTTGTTGCGCAAATACACATGTACTTGCGTGCGACTCTGGAGAGCAAAGGGAATCGCTCTTGGTTGTTAGGCCACCGTGTTCAGGGGACGCGTTAACCGAAATTTTCCGGTATTTAACCGTTTTTTTTTTTTTTTACTCTGACGGAAAGATCTGAAGGGTGCCAGTCATTTTGACAGGTTTGCGCGCACGCCATTAGACCGTCATAGGCAATCACTGAATTGTCCCCACTAATAATTCGAACCAAGGATGTAGAAATTGCGCTGCAGCTCCACCAATAACCCAGACTGAGGTTCTGTGCTGCTGAGCGCAGACCTGTGATCCAGACGTCCTGCGCTCTGCAACAGAAGAACACTGGTCTGCCATCAGGTGTCAGACCTGAACCGCTCAAACGCCCTGTTGCAATCCGGTGCTCAGCACGCGATCAGATATGGATTAATTACACTTTCTGTTGTAATGTGCTCTCAGAGTAGCGTTTATAAGCTGTGGAGGCTTGTTGACACGCAAAATCTGCTCCACGAGCCGAGCGCACATAGAACTGGACCTCAAACAGTCCCTCATGAGGAGGTCCGCATTAAACATCAGCGCCAGGTTTCCCCCCCCGAGTATCTCAGTGAAAAATATGTGAACCCCTCACCTCTCTCATGATCTCATAATGAACGTTAATATTATATAGTAATCAGAGTCCCGCGGAGCGCACAGAGGACCACCTCACCTGCTGCTGCGCTCGACTCCGAACGGAGTTTTTAGAAATGTCTATCTGATGACTGGCTGATCGACTAATTTAGAGTCTAATCCTATGGGTTTATGTGCTAAATGGGCCCAGTGTTAGAGTAATGCTACTGAAAATGTAATTATTATGATTTTTTAAAATTAATAAGTGACGGATAAAAATAGGTTATGACCGGATTTTTTTTAACCCTGTCAGTCAAAATGACGGAAAACTAAAAAGTCTAGCGCGACCTCTGCAGGGGATTTTCATTAGGGTCGATGGGCTCCTCCTTCAGGTAGCGATTGAGCTCCAGCTTGGCTCTAACTCTTTGGGACAGATGCAGAAGACGTGCTTGTCCGTGACTTCAGCAGGTCTCCGAGCGGTTTTTTTTTTTTTTGCCGCTGGTGGCAGCACTGTCTCCGCCAAGGATTCTGGCTGGGCTGCAGCTGACGCACTGGCACCGCTCCCTCCATCTTCCATGTGTACGATCTCCTCGATCAGCGCGCACTTTACCTCATCATCATCAGTATTGTCAGGTGCAGTAATTGCAGTGGCCCGTCATGCAGCGCGGTAGGTTTCTTAATATCGCGATATTTCATTTGTGCGGTTACCGTGACAGCCCTAATGCTGATGAAACTGGTAAAATGTCAATTCAAACTACAAGTGCATCTGGTTTATTATGATAATAATATGAAATGTGTTGTTGTCCTTTTTCTTTTAATGACAAGTTAAAAATGAAGGTTTTGTGACTTATAAAACTGACTTTAGGGACCTTTCAGAGTGAGAGAAAAACATTATTTTATTTGTAGTAATTTGACTTACATTCCTTTTCCAAGAAATTAGAATCCTCCCCTTAAGATAATTATTCACGCCCACAGGACTCCCCGAAATTAGTTAAGATTGTATTGGCCAAACTTAGGGGACACCCCTAATGATAAAACCCGTTCAGGAGTCCTGGGTCAGTTGTTCTTTAGTTCTTCAGTTCTCCAGTTCTTAGCTTTTTCCTTTTTGCCGTTTTCAGAAACAGCTACCTTGACCTTTGCTGACCTCCTGCACAGACTTTAAACTTTAAGACTTTTAGACTTTAAGCAGTAAATCTAAAGAAACTCAGTTTCTTCATTTTTGCGATGTTACTCAAATCAGTTTAGACGTCAATTTAGGAAACCCAACTCTATCTACCTTTGGGGTTAAAATAGCTCAGTCTACCAAAGAGTTCTGGTTCCGCTGGCCAAAACCCCAACTCTCAGTTTGAGCAGCCTACAACCTTGTTCACGACGACCTCGGTGACCTCCTGGAGTGGACGGCTGACGTCAACCTGACTTCGAACCCATCGAGTCTACAACCCGAAGGACCCGCAGGAAAACCCTGTCCGTCCGTCGGAACATCATCACCTCGTTGAGCCGACAGCGTTCGTATCCCCCGGCACCGATCGAAGTTGGTCTCACGTGAACTTTCATGTGGCTGTGACCCTAAGAATGATGCATCATTTGATATCTGAGCTATATTAAACCCCAACAACTTACCTAAACTTTATCCTAAATTTTAAGTCATTTTCCTCTTCCAAATTACAGCAGTTGAAAGAATCACCCTTTTCATCCATATCTCACTCTGCAAGCTCCATTCTTATATCTTAATATTTTAACTATTTGTGTTATTCAATATTTCACTTAAACTTCCAGTTAATTACTCTCACTGCCACAAATATCAAGCTAGTGAAAGTCACCTGTGTTCATGCATGATTCTGTTATTTGACAAGGTTGCAAACTGCTGATTTGACTGGTCGTTAATAAATATACGTATAATCTTAGTAACACGTAGTTGTGATGTTTTGAATTGCATGGTGCTAAATCTACACCCATGCTTCATATAGATTATTTTTCTCATTCACAATAATCTCACATAAATCAGACTTAAAGTCGCTCTCTGGATTATTTTTCTCTGTATCAAAGTTTTCTAAATGTTTTAAATGATATTTCAGGTCTAAACTATGATCTATGGGTTGAGTTCCACAACATCTGTCATTCTGATGAAGACCCTCCTTCCTCCTAGAGACCTCTTTCCATTATTTTTTGCCGCCGACATGAAATTCAAATGTCTGCATTCTCTCAACATGCACGCGCATCGACCAAACCTGTACCAGTAGGGGGCGCTGTCGTACAGGACGCTCCGTGTGTTTCTGTTTGCCGTCTCAGTCTCACAGCTCATTTCTACTAAAAACCTACCCATCCTCCAGCTAAAGATGGGTTTATTTTTATTTTTAAACCTTTCACCTCACAGAATGGCAAGGCTTGACAGGATTATGCGTTTATTTTGGTCAGAAAGTTCATCCAGGGCCGAGTCAAGTTCAGCTTCAGAGTCCAGCAGCAGCTCTCTGCTAACAGAGCTAATATCAGAAGCAGCAGGGACAGAGAGGGCTCATCAGACCCTCGTAGTGTTGGAATAAGATTGTGAACTGTGAGTGATTAAACCCTACACATTGAGCTTACAGTTCATGCCCGCAACGTATATGCGCCGTGTGCACGCGCGCACACGCAACCGGACGCGCGTGTCGAGATGTTTTGAGGTGGAGCCTTTGGACGCTAGATTCAAAAACTGCTCTCTTGATGAAATAATCCACAATGTGGCTTTAATGAATGTGTAAAAATTAGACCTCGTTTTATGGATAAATCAATTAGAAAATTCACCAAATTTTGAATAAATTACGTTTCTAATACTAAAGTAACTCTAACCCATCTAAAATCAGCTCCCTACCTTGAGAGGTTTATGACTGCGAGGGACCGCCTCCTTCTTCCCCAGAGCAACAGGCTGCTGGTTGACTGCTGTCAGCTGATGCCGTTGGAACACCAAAGCCTCCTTAAATTCCTCCTGCGTCTTTGTCTCCAGCAGCTTCTGTCTGAAGGAGATGTCAGAGAAGAAGGTGCCAAACGTCCTGCCCAGCTCCATCGCTGTCTTGGTACTTTTCTATGAAAGAAAAATGCAAGTAGAGATCTGAATATCTACACTTTTTCAATAAAAATATTAAATTCATTTAAAATTTGTGGTGAGTCAGAAATTTTAGACATACACCCTTTTAAATGGATAATATTCATTGCAGTTTAAAAAAACTAGGATCTTTTTGGTTGAACAGGGAATGAATACCATTAATAATCTGAAGCAGAGACAAAAATACAGTTGATAAAATCAATTTATTTGTCTAATGATAATACAGGAAAAGGAATTGATGTTGATTTTGATGATGATGTTCACCAAAACAGTAAAAAGACACTTAAAACATGATGATGAATGTTATAAGATGTGTTATTCATGATTTTAGGAAAAATTGAAGTCTGGGTTTTATAAGACTAATATGACTGGATTTAACTTTTAATTTAGATGTAATTTTGTATAGTTACCAAGTGAGTCACTCTAATCAGAAGGATGAGAACCTTACTGGATTAGTTGGAGGTTCGAAGGATCTGGCAGCGTAGGAGTCGTTTTTCTCGGCAAACTGAGGTGACAGCCCCCAGATTTGGAGGTTGATCTCGGTCCGAAGGGGAACACAGTCGCCTTGGAAACAGCTGGCAATGTGGGGTACCACCGGGTCCAGAAGTTACTTTAGATAAACAGCAGGCCACATGGTGGAGACGTTTGAGGCATTTTTAATCAGTCCAAATTGTGTATTTGGTTAGAAAGGATTTGGCTATTTTGCAGTCAGTTATCTGTCGGAGAACTTGGCTTAGTCTCCATCAAATCCAGAATAACTGAAGCAGGAACATTTTCTCGCAACACTGGCATTTGAGGAAGTGTAAACACTTTTGAGAAAACTTGGTTAGCCAATCAGAATTTAGGAATGATGAAAAGGGTGTTTACCAAAGTTTACAGACTTCACTTCATTCTAAAATCATGAGCAGAGTTTTATTTTAATAAAATGAATTAAATTCAATATACTGTCATTACTAACACAGATATTAAAAATATATAACGTGACCATTCGTGACTTTTCTGTAAGAAAAATATATTAAAGGTCCCCTATTATGCACTTTATATCCACTTTGAATCATTTCTTTAACATACCAATAACATAAAAACCATCCATTGGTCAAAAAACCCCTTAATTAAGCTTCAGCAGCAGGACAAACATTGCCCCATTCTCCCTGTAGGAGAAATGCCTCGTTTCAGAGGGAGGGGCTGTAGTTGAGCCTAGCAGCTCTAAGCTCCGCCCCTCTCTCTGCGCGTGCCTGATACTTGTTGCTCCAAACAGCTGACTGAACGGTAATAAAAGATAAACAAACATTGCATTGCCAAGAAGCGGACCTAAAATGTGACTAAAACTTTGGGCTGAGGAACTTTGAGCATGAAAACTCAAACACAACATCACTGAAAGGTTAGTGTGAAGTTTACTGGGTTTATTTGACGTTTATTTCTGGAATAAACTACAGGGTTCAGCCCTGGTCCTCAATTTAAGCCATTAAAACTTTTCTCTAGTGAGTTTTACATAAAATAGTTTGTTTCTGTGCCCATGGTCATGAGTTTTACCTGTCACACACTCACTACGTGACGGTAGGAGGAGTACAGCTACATTAGCATTAGCAGGCTTCATTTAAACTACCGGCTAGGCCGTACTTGCACTACACTGAATTTGTGTAAATTTTTATTCAGAAAAAGTTTCTATTATATTTCTCTCTATATATACAGTATATATTGTGTGTGTGTGTGTGTGTGTGTGTGTGTGTGTGTGTGTGTGTGTGTGTGTGTGTGTGTGCGTGCGTGCGTGCGTGCGTGCACATAAGCAGTCTGCTGATCCGCATCAGAACCGGATTTCATTCATGCGCACCAGAACCGATTGCCCGAACGTGCCTTTGCGGACTAGCGCTTCCGCGTACCGATGGGAGACCCCTCGATCTGAGGAGCTTCATATCCTGTTGCAGCTCAGCAAATGAGTGCTCACATGACCTCTGAAGCTAGTGTACACACACACACAACAGGACCTCCAACACACACACACTCACAGCATCTCCAATGCGCATGGCACACACAGCTCTTTTAACGCGCGCTTCAACACACACACAATTACAGTACATCCAACCTACGCACGTAACTCACACATGCCCAGGAGGGGTGCAACGGGTCACAATAGATCTGTGATCTGTACGGATCGCCCTCTATGGTTTGGGACACGGTCCACGGATCCAGCAGCGCTCGTGCGTTTGCTAAATCCTCTCCAACCCTACAGCTCGCGCTCTGAATCTGCTGATGAATAATTCCCCTCTGAGAAAGGCGTTCATTTAGTCATCATATATCAAGTCCTCCCTAGCAGAATCAGTCATTTAAGTTGACCAGAACAAACGATCACTGATTGAGTTCTGATCCATCTCTGCTGTGCGCGTGCTCCTCCATCCCTCTCTGTCAGCTGATGTCCGCTCTGATGGAGCAACCAGACTCATCTATTTCTGTCTAAGATAGCGTGTTGTTTTGGATTTTTATATGAGCTAATGAACGTTAATACTAACAGTGTTCAGTCAGGAGCAATCAGAACACCTTGATCGTCACGCCTCCTAAGCGAGGAGCGATAAGCGACAGCTTATCTTCATCACCATCACCAAATCACCCACCCCCACCCCCCGGGATGTGCACTGTTACAGAGAGTTTTCATGTTTGGCCTACATGACAGGCTCAGGGGGACCTATTAGAAACTATGAAAACCTGAAAAAAATGGATTCTGACAAAACCACCCCTTTAACAACTAAAATACAGCAAACCTGCCCCGCCTGGGAAATGGTTTGTTCCGTTCCCAGACTCGCTGCACTGCAGGAAACATTTGAGCCGGGAGCGATTCACTCTGCTGTCTGGTTCGGTTTTAGATGTGCACGCTGCACCCCAAGCTGATCTGGCACCTCAGTGACCAGATGTCCCGTTTTTGTGAAGGATTGTCCCACATTTACCTTAATTTTCATGTGCCACAGAAATTGGGACACTGTCCGCCTGGCATTAACACCAAGCGCTTCCTCTTTGAAGCATTTTTGCTCTCCGCAATGATTTGTACTGTAAAAAATAGTTCAAACGGTTTTTGAAATAAGAGAAGTTGCTCTTTCAGGTTAGTATATTGTTATTATGATTATTTCTACTCCACGGTTACATTGGACCCGAGGAGAAGAAATAAGTTATAGGGGACAAAAAGCAAGTTCAGGACTAACTGGATCTCTGGCGCACTGCTAAAATATGTCTTTCACATGGGAGGAGTGGGTTCAGAGCCCAGCCTGGGCAGGAGATAACATTATTAGTTTTCCTTAAGAAGATAAATAATTTATTAAATATTGATATTAATTATTTATTTATGCAAATCCATTTCACTTTTGCTATGGCTCAGCATTTAAATAAACAAAAAAAAATCTGATTTGAAATTGTGTTAAAATTTGAAATAAAGTGAAATTTAACTTGCCTGGCTAGAACTGTGTCCAAAAGTTCAGTTCAAAATGTCAAACTGGCACCAGGTGAAACCATCGTCTCCTTCGATGTCACTTCCCTCTTCACATGTATTCCCACAGCTGAAGCAGTGGAAGCTGTTAGGAAATGGCTGAAACAAAATGACTCACTAAATGACAGAACAAACCTGACTCCAGACCAGATCTGTGCCCTCCTGGACCTTTGCCTCTCCACCACCTACTTCAAACACAACGACAAGTTCTACAGGCAGAAACATGGATGTGCCATGGGCTCTCCAGTGTCACCCATTGTCGCCCTTCATCTACATGGAGGAAGTGGAAAACAAAGCACTGAACTCTTACAATGGAACAGCACTGAGACACTGGTTCAGATATGTGGACGACACATGGGTCAAGATTCTGACTCATGAAGTAGAAGACTTCACCAAACACATCAATGCTGTGGATAAAAACATCAGGTTCACCAGGGAGGATGCACACAACAACAAACTGCCCTTCTTGGACTGCGCTGTACAAATTCAACAGGATGGAAGTCTCAGCACTGAGGTTTACAGGAAACCTACTCACACAGACTGTGTGGTTTTCTCCCATTATTTATTATGTACATTTATTTACTTGTTGTTTATTACCAGTTAAGCCCAGTGTTTAATTTAAATCACCACTTTATTTGGGGTGGAGCGATATCTGCATTTGGGGTGTTATGTGGCAGCACCTGCTTATATGCGCCACCTGCTGGATCTTCTTTTTGTGGTTATCGTTTTGACTGGTGAGGTCGAGCTGGTGAGTTTGTGTGCTTGTAACAATAACTGTGTTTATATGAGTATACAGATTGTACAGCTATCCTTAAGTTTGGTTTATTAATGTATTTTGGTTGTTTGCTTTGTATTTTTCAGTTGATTACCTGGCTTCTGGCATCTGACTTCTGTAATCACTGTACAGGTGTTAGCTTAGTAGCTAATAAAACTATTAAAAGCTATAAGCAGTTGTCCGAGCCTGAGTACGACACGGTATCATCAGTCAAACGCACCCTTGCGGTGGGAGTTTACTATTTTAATGGTAGTTAGTTTAGTAAAAACCGTACACAGACCAGTACCTGCATTTTGACTCCCACCACAAACTATCAGTTATCAGGACTTTACACCACCGAGCTGATAACATTCCCACCAGAACTGAAGAGAAACAAAAGGAACAGAAACACATCAAAGAAGCTCTCCAGACCTGCAGTTACCCAAACTGGGCCTTCGCTAAATCAAGAAAGAAATCTGGAAAAGACTCCAAAGCAGCTAAAAAAGACAAGGACAACAAGTGCAAAAGCACCGTCATCCCACACGTAGCAGGAGTCTCAGAGAAACTGGGAAGAATTTTCTCCAAACACAGCATCCCAGTAAACTTTAAACCCAACAACACCCTCAGACAGAAACTGGTTCATCCTAAGGACAAGACTCCCAAACAGAAGATCAGTGGTGTTGTTTATGCAGTCCAGTGCAGTGAGGACTGTTCAGACCTTCACATTGGAGAAACAAAACAACAACTACACAAACACATGTCTCAACACAGGAGAGCCACATCATCAGGCCAGGACTCAGCAGTCCACCTCACAGACAAGGGACACACCTTTGAAAACGACAACGTTCACATTTTGGACAGAGAAGACCGATGGTTTGAGAGAGGAGTTAAAGAAGCCATCTATGTCAAACGTGAAAAACCAACTTTAAACAGAGGAGGAGAACTCAGATTTCATCTTTCCAGCACCTACCAGTCTGCTATGAACTTAATTCCCAGACAATTCACGCCTCTAATCAAAACACCTCACCAGGACTCCAGTTGAATACAGTGGAGCGAACACCTCCTCAAGGGGGTAGAAGGAGGTGTGTCACAGACAGAGGAAGATAAGCACAGTTTATAAGTCTCTCTCTCCTTGACTACATACAGAATTGACAAAGCTACTTGGATGAGCAGTGAAACGTCTTCAAAGAACCAAATAAGTCCAGTTGCCTTTATTTAAAACCCTTTTTTGGATTGCCTGGCTAGTCAGCTCTCTGGGTGCTTAGCACCCCTAAATCTCTAATCCTAGAATCGTCCCTGCAGGCAAGCCAGACTAGAAACGTGGAAAGTCTGCAGAGCAAAACTCAAGCTTTAGCTTACTATGCTATCAAGCCTAGCTGCATTATCCATGCCTGTCTGTAGGGTGGGCCTAGCCAACATGGGCTAGCTAGATACAGTATGCAAATTTGCATTGTAAACAGAGCTTGCAAGGAAGTTCTTTCAAATAAATCAATTTATTTTAAATAACCAGGGAACAGAGAGTTTTCATTTTTGGCCTACATGACAGGCTCAGGGGGACCTATTATAATCCATGAAAACATGAAGAAAACGGTTTTCTAGTAAACCACTCTTTTAAAGCACAATCACATCCATACCAACACAAGTTCAAATGTATTCAAAGTCATCTAATATTGACAAAATCCAGTAACAAACCTAGTCAAGTCATTAACAAATTCTGAACATGCTCTAAACAAAACAATTTCCACAGCACAGTTTTTACATCACGTCCCTCTCCTGTGCACTTTAAACAGAAGCAATCCTGCATCGTCTCTTTCGAGTTTCCAGCTGTGAGAGCAAATCCTCGAACACACAATCTACCACTGTGAAGTGGGAGTACAAACAGCAACTGATGAAAAAAAGTTCAGACAAAACTGTTACTGCGTTTCTCTGAAAGGTATCTGTGTGAGGTGACAGACATCCTTGAAGAGAGATGTCAAAATCAGGTAACTGTGACCAGAATGTTGTGAAAATGCATTTGTGGAATACTTTCTTATGCTTCAGAGATAACTTGTTTGTTGTCTGAGTTGTTTTGTTTTCTGTGACCTTAGTTTTTTTGCATAGCAAAGGGTTTGAACAAATCAAGAGATTTTTGGTAAACTAACCTGCCTTTGTCCTGCTGCCACACATAGTAAAATACCTCCCCCAGTTTTTGCTGAGCTATTATGAGACTTTAGTGGTTTCATTTGTGTTGAACAGCTGAATTGCTTTAGTTCAATGAATGAAAAAGCTACAGATTATAAGACATCCCTAAATAATTTTTGCCAGTTTCCATCCAAAAACTTCACAACAACCCAAAAAGTTCTCTTGTCCCTTAAAAGACTTCCAATGCAGAAATAGTCACCGTTGAGTAGGGATGAGCGAGTACCACATTATCAGTATCTGTACTTGGAGTGGGCCGAGCCTATACCGGAAGTGGGCGGGGTGTGAACAGGAAATGAGTGTGATTTGACCTGAAGTTGATGTGGCTTAAATCTGTACATTATTTTAAGTCTGAAATTGATATGGATTGATCAGAATTAGCTATTTGTATTGTTTATTTGAAAACTATTTACAGAGCAGCCTCAGAATTGATTCAATGTTTTTGATCAAAATATTAAAGGCTGTGTTTTTCAACCTTTTTTGAGCCGAGGTACACTTTGTCATTTAAAAAGAAAATCACATTTTAATAGTTTTTACTGTAGAAACCTTCTCATCTGTTCACCTGACAATAAAGGATTAGATTTAGCTTACAGGTGACCTGAATAAATCCACTATTTTTTTAAACCAAATTCAATCACTTCAAACTGATTTTTTTCACCTGTCAAAGTGATTATAGCATCTAGTTTATCTGTAATGAATTAAATCTGCCTTAAAATGACTTTATTTCTCTACTGTTAATTTTATTATCCATGTTACAGCATGCAGGACTCTTCATCATGTTTTAGTTAAACATCTTTTGGGTCTATTTAAACATTAGAATTAATGTGAGTCTCTGAAAACAACTGTAAGGACGACCCTCTGATATGTCATGGACAGATAAATGTGTGTTTAGTGTTGATGTTTGATTTGTTGAATTTTAAGCTGTCAGTCACGCTGTTTGGACGGTGCGCGCTCCATTTACTTTATTATAACGACAGGCGCGCGAGCACCGCTGAGTTCACCTGACGCGTGACAGGTGACAGATAGCGGGACCTTCGTCCTTCAGCCAAAGAGAGGAGGAGACACTGAAAACCAGTGGGTCTCTCAGACCGTTAAAAACTAGTTAAGCTGAGGGGGTTTTACGTCGACCTTTTTTTTCCAAATGCGCATCAGGTAGGAAAAAAAATGGTAAAATAATGGTGATCCGACCCTGTGTTCATGGACCCACTCGCTCGCTGATCTGGTTTTATGGACCAGTCAGATCAAGGTATGAATTTTTACAAGTCTGGACTGTCGCTGCTCCACCAGGAAATGCTCGGGTTCACCAGAGCGCCGGTCCTGGTTGATGCGGAGCCGCAGTGAGTCCGCGAGTCGCCTGCCCCCCTTCTCCTCCTCCTTGCCGAACTAACTCCTAACCACTCACTAGTTATGTCCAGTTTAGGAGGAGGCGGCGGGCCGCGGTAGCTCAGGGCACCGCGCGTCTACCCAGACCCTGGATCCAGGTCCTGGACCCGGTCCAGCCAGGTCCTGGATTTACTGCGCGGTCTGACTCCAAACAGAACAAGAGTCTATTTGGTGACTCCTGGCCCCGACACGCGACAATTATTTGCAGATAAAAATTAATTAGTTTTCAAAAAGTGTTTTTAGACCAATTAGGTGAAACTGGATCATTTCCCACAGCACACCTGATGAGCTGCTGCAGAGATGTGGGAGGGGCGGGCGCTCTGTGTGACTGCAGGCAATCAGAGAGCGTGAAGAAAAGACAGACAGTTACCCAATGAGGACTTTCCTTCAGCCCGAGCACAGATATTCACGTTTCACTCGTGAAACGTATATTCGGAAAATATGCATTATCCGTACCGATACTCGTCTGAAACGGGTATCTGGCTCATCCCTACCGTCGAGGATAATTGATGGATCCGTTCTTTTTACTGGGGGCTCAGATTCATGTCTGTGAGAACACCATTAGTGGTTTTGAGCATGAGGCTGGCAGGGAGAGTGCTGCAAGAACTACAGGAAGGAAAACAAATAAATGAGGGCTCATGGGAGAAAAAAGAGAGTAGAAAAACAAACAAACGAGGCATAAAAACATCAGCTGAGGCGTCCCTGACTTTCAGGATAACTCCACCTCCACTCACACCATTACTGGTGAAACTGGCATCCCAGTGTGCTCGGGGTAATACTAAAAAACCAAAAGATTTTTTGGATGGAAAAAAAAGGAGGACGGTCTGGGACTCCCTCTTCTTCTCTGGCTCTCGAGGTGAGCGGACAGGTTTTCCTTTCTCTCCCTCCCCGGCTCTCTGTCCTGCCTACTTTCTCCGGAGAACCTGCTTTCATCTCCCTCTGAACTGTTAACCATGAATTGGATCAGCTGGTTGTAGTGACCGGAAAGTCAAGGTCGACTGACCGACTGACCACTCCACACCATTCACACTTCCGCCTTAAGACAGAATCACTTTTAACCTGATTTTCTTCCCTTCAGCTCAAACCCATAACACAGAAACAGCTGCAGACTGCAGTCTAAACAGTGCAGTCTATTAATTAATGTTGTTTCTACTGTATAACACTGAATTAATTTCCTTACAGGTGAAATTACCCAGAGTTGATCACTTAAACTTTATCATTGGGAATGTGTTTAAATTCCTTCTTCTGTCTTATTTCTCAGAAAAATCATTTAATAATATTAAGATATATTCAATGCATTTTTAGTCATGCTAAGATTAACTAAGATTTTTAACATTAAAAATTTAAACATTAGATAATGATTAGTAAATACATCATTTTAAACTTAAATATTTCTATTTAATGAATTAATAAGGTTTACTTTATTAATATTTTTCCTTTACAGAAAAAGTCATGAATGATCCTGTATATATATATTTTAATATCTGAGTTAATAATGACATTATTGAATTTAATCTATTTTATCAAATAAAAATTCTACTTATGATTTTATAATAATGTCAAGAACCGTGGTGGTGTGGACCCGATAGCGCAGAGAAGCAGGAGGCAGGAGATGGAGGTACAAAATCCAATGGTGCGTTTTATTAAGAACTAAACTATGACGAGACTTGACAAAATGCTAAACTATGAAAACAGACTATGACCATGACAGAACAGAACAGATGAACCCAGGACGAGACAAGAAACAGAAGGGTTTAAATACCATGGGTGAAAATCAATGAAACAAGAAACACCTGATGACAATTAACACATGAGGGAGGGGCGAGAACAGGAGTAAGGAACAGACATGAACCAACAAGACAAGACAGACAGGGGAATCATGACAAATAAACTGAAGTCTGGGCCTTGATAAAATCACACCCTTCATCATTCCCCAAGCTCTCATTGGCTATCCTCTTTTCCTAAAAAGTGGATACACTTCCTCAAACGTCAGTCTTGAGTTCTTGAGATGTGTCTGAAGTTCGAGTCATGAGTCTGTGTCAGTGAGCCCAAACCCCTTACACATCTACTCCTCTTCAGCACCAGCCTAGTGAAACTGAAAGTACACTCAAAGCACCTTGGTGTTTTAATCACAGAGCTCGGAAGACATATAGGGGACTCTGTTACTGCCAGGTTATTGTCAGATGGGGAAAACACAATCTGTCAGAGCAGAAATACTCAGTCTGGAAGAGCATCAGTGGACAAGGCACAGCTTGACATGATTCTACAGTCAAGTTGCAAAGAACCACCTGTTTTTCGTGGTGATTCTACAGATAAGTGCTCTGTCCACGAGTGGATTGATCTGATGTCAGTGTATATCAAGAAAAGAAATGTTGATGTTGCTAATCAATCTGATGAAATTGTCAGCAAACTTATGGGGCGTGCCAGGGATGTAGTGAGAATTGGGATACGCAGTGACCCTTCACTTAGTCCTGAGAAGAAGCCCGAGATGATTTATGCTATTCTCAAACATCATTTTAGTGACTTATCATATTCATGTATGCCACTTGCTGACTTCTACAACACTCTTCCCAGACCTCATGAGAGCCCAATTGATTATTGGGTGCGTTTGAACAAAGCTGCTGACGTAGCTCAGGAGTGCCTTCAATGTCAGGGCATATGGCAAGCCGTTTGAGCATTTATTACATATCCTTGATATCAAGTGACATAACGGTTAACTAGTTCGCGACTACACTTGACTAGTTCAAAATTTGCCACAACTAGTTCAGAAAAACAATGTACTAGTTGAGTAAAAATTCTTACTAGTAAGAATTTTTTGCCAACTAGTCACACTTTTGGTCAACTAGTTGAAGCTAAAACTACACTAGTCAGCCAAAAAACTGCACTAGTAGGCCAAAATCCCCTACTAGTAGGCTTTTTTATGCACTAGTTGACTCCTAGACTGAACTAGTTGATGACTTTGCCATACATGTTAACAAGTAAGCACAAAAAAACATTACAAGTTAACTAGTTCATGCAAATTCCACCTACTAGTGAGCTAGTGACTGTTCAAAATGCGCACTAGTCGACTAGTGCACCTAAAAAGTGTCAACTAGTTAACTAGTACAGCCTAAAAAGTCAACATGTTAACTAGTTGACGCTATTTTGGCCTTAGTAGTTCACTAGTGCAACCAAAAACTGTCAACTAGTTCACTAGTGCGCCAATAAATTGTCAACTAGTAAACTAGTAAGCCTTAAAATGTCAACTAGTCAACTAGTGCACTTAAAAAGTGTCAACTAGTTAACTAGTTCGGCCTAAAATATCAACTAGTCAACTAGTAGACACTATTTTGTCCTTACTAGTTAACTAGTGCGCATACAAATGTCAACTAGTCAACTAGTGCGCATAAAATGTCTACATGTTAACTAGTAAGCATTAAAATGGCCACTAGTCGACTAGTGCGTCTCTTTGTTTCCACACATGCTAACTAGTAAAAGCCAAAATGTCCACTAGTTAACTAGTTGACACTCTTTTACTCTTACTAGACAACTAGTGTGCGTATTAATTGCCAACATGTCAACTAGTGCACCTCAACACTGTCCACATGCTGACTAGTTGAATTTAATGTAAATGAGGAGGAGGAGTCAGGCTGAACACAGAGCATTCCTATTGGCTCTCCTGCTGGATCTTGTTCCAGAGCTAAAAGGAATAATGGCTGCCGTTCCCTGCGGTAGATGAGACTTTCTGTCGGTGCTGCTGGCTGACAGAAGCCCTGGAATTCAGATTTATGGACGAAGAGGAGTCTAGCAGGTTGGAGATGGTTTAGTTTTAGAATATAAGGCATTTTGGAGAGTTCGTCTCCAGAGCAGCTGCATCGCTGCAGCGTAGCTCTCATCAGTCTGACCGGACCGGAGCGGCGGAGCCTGGCGGAGTTTAGAGGAGTCACTGAAACTTTTACTAATTAAAAACTCCATCAGGCTGCGGAGAGACTGATAAAATCCCCCACAACTGACCAAAACTGTCATTTAAAGTTGTGTTTGTGTGTGTGTGATTAGACATTCCAGCCGTTCCGTAAAATACGGAATCATCCTTTATTTGGAGTCAAACGCTGCGCGTCCTGCATTGGTTCTGGACGCAATTTGTTCTGTAGTTCCATAAATGTCCAATAAACAC
>SSNR01000462.1:152843-167343 GCA_006937965.1 Callopanchax toddi
AGTTGTCCAAAAATGCACACTAGTTGACATCTGCATCTTACTAGTTAGACATTTTTTTGCACTAGTCGACTACTGGGCTCTACTAGTTAACTAGTTGACACCTTGTTGTTCCACTAGTTGACATGTTGACATTTTTATCTCTTTACTAGTTGACTAGTGAAGCCCAGTAGTCGACTAGTGCTGGATTTTTTCCAACTAGTAAGATGCAGATGTCAACTAGTGTGCATTTTTGGTCAACTAGTTCCTCAAAATATCCAACATGTTCAGAAAATGCCTCACTAGTTGAGTCCAGTTGCACACTAGTGTGTCCTAAAGCTATACTAGTAAAAGAAAAAACCCTACATGTGTGGAAAAAGTCCAACATGTAAGGCTCAGTTGCCAACATGCTTACCAAAGTGGCAAACTAGTAAGCCGTACAGGCCCCTACTAGTTAACTAGTAGGCCGAAAAAAGGGCAGCTAGTTAACTAGTAGAATTTTTGGTGCTTACTAGTTAGCTAGTCAATATTTTTTATATTGTCTAGTTAACTAGTACACCAAAAAACAGATGAGCTAGTTTACTAGTGCAATTTTTGGGCCTCACAAGTCATCTCGTCAACATTTAATACATCGACTAGTTATCTAGTAGGCTAAAATAAGGCCAGCCAGTTAACTAGTGGATTTTTTTGCGCTTACTAGTGAACTAGTTGACAATTTATTGGCGCACTAGTGAACTAGTTGACAGTTTTTTGGTTGCACTAGTGAACTAGTAAGGCCAAAATAGCGTCAACTAGTTAACATGTTGACTTTTTAGGCTGTACTAGTTAACTAGTTGACACTTTTTAGGTGCACTAGTCAACTAGTGCGCATTTTGAACAGTCACTAGCTCACTAGTAGGTGGAATTTGCATGAACTAGTTAACATGTAATGTTTTTTAGTGCTTACTTGTTAACATGTATGGCAAAGTCATCAACTAGTTCAGTCTAGGAGTCAACTAGTGCATAAAAAAGCCTACTAGTAGGGGATTTTGGCCTACTAGTGCAGTTTTTTGGCTGACTAGTGTAGTTTTAGCTTCAACTAGTTGACCAAAAGTGTGACTAGTTGGCAAAAAATTCTTACTAGTAAGAATTTTTACTCAACTAGTACATTGTTTTTCTGAACTAGTTGTGGCAAATTTTGAACTAGTCAAGTGTAGTCGCGAACTAGTTAACCGTTATGTCACTTGATATCAAGGATATGTAATAAATGCTCAAACGGCTTGCCATAAGGGCAAGGGCATGGAAGATGTAAACAGAGAGGTGGCAATGATGTTTGTGAGGCATTGTGAGGAGCCTTCTCTATCTGTTATGTTCAAGAGCAAGCTGGCTGACAAGTGGACTGCTAAAGAGGTCCAGGAACGGATTGATGAGTACCACAGAGAACTAAAAAGTAGACAAAATAAGTCTGGGATAGGACGCTTTGCCCAACATGCTACTACTGTAGTGACATAATGTGTAGGGGGTGGAGCATCCTGATTCTGAACTTGGAATACCTTGCAACAAGCAGAGTGTGGGACTTCCACAGAGGAGTGGGGAACTTGCTTCATTGCAAAGCAGTTTAGACAAAATGTCTGTGATGCTTGGGGAAGTATTGAGTAATTTGTCTGCATCTAATAAACAACCTCTCCACATGGGCCAAAGTCACTCGTCTCTGAGGAGGGGATCTTCTGCCCCTGGAATTTGCAGAGTTTGTGTTGATGTTTCTCATTCCACTATTGCTCACTGCCGACGTCACCGCCTATGTTTCCTGTGTCACCAGCCAGGCCATGTGAGACAACAGTGTCCTAATGAATCCGCCCCTGCCATTCAGACAGCTGCTGCCTTGTCCCCACAACAGGGAAACTAGATGGCCTGCATTTTGTGGGGGGCAGTGTGGGCCTAAGTGATGACTCCCTAAGTGAAGATTTGAAGTAATTATATGAGTCTGCTTCTGATAGCAGTTCCAGTCAACAGACAGTCATCATTCAGAATGTACAACGGTTGAATAGCAGTGAAAAATTATTTATACACCTGTGGTTGTCAGTGGATGTGAAACTGTGACCGCCATGATGGATACAGGCTCGATGGCGTGTTCTATGAGTGAAGCTGTTGAAAACAGACTCATTGCTGCTGGCCTATTGGACTGTAATGTCCAGCAGATTATGGAAGTTGTCCTGATTGGATGTGGAGGACAGAGAGTCCGTCCTAAAAGGATATGTGATCTACACATTGAGGTATATGGATGTACAATGATCGTACCCACACTGGTTGTCCCTGAACAGGTGGATGAGCTCATCCTTCGCACCAACGTTATCAAACATCTGACCCACAGGTTCAAGGATTCAAATGTTTATTGGAAGCTGATTTCTGAAACATCTGGCTCTGATGGCAGAGAGAAGGATGATTTTCTTGACATGTTGGTTGGTGTTCATCGTTGGACAGGTGTGAGTGGCTGGTGTTCATCGTTGGACAGGTGTGAGTGTGCCAGATGTTATAGGAACAGTGAGACTGAAGCAAGTTGTGACTCTTCTTCCCAGACATGAACACCTGATTTGGGGGAAACTCCCAGAAAAGTCCCGTGGTTCCCCAGGCTGCACTGTGGTGGTTGAACCCACAAAGTCTCGCTCCATGCCTCGAAATATTCTAGTTTGCAGAGGAGTAGTGCCTCTGTGGGGAGATGGGTGGGTCCCAATGAAAGTCATTAACCCCACAGAAAAGCCTATCACCATCAAGAGGAATGCCAAGTTGGCAGATGTGTGTCCGTGTCTTGCTGTGGAAGAATTGCAGTCAACCGACAGCTCATGTCTGAAATCTCAAACTCAGTGCATTTCAGTTAACTTAGACTTGGATCAATCATACATGGAAAAGGCCCCAGCATTTCATGATCTGAGTGACCTTGATCTTGATTCATGTGATGTGTCTGATCATTGTAAGAAAGAGATGTCTGAGCTAGGGCTGTCGCGGTTGAGGAATTCCCCCTGCGGTGAGTCAGGGCGGCTCAATATTGCGGTGTGCGATTTTATTGCAGCACTTTATTTATTTAGCACATTTCTTTGTAAATTACTAAATTCATGGCAATATGGCCTTTGAAACATGGTGCTTACACATTTAAAAAAGGTAATAAAAGAAGACATGGCAATTTTTAACACTTTATTGAATGCAGATCAAAGGGCAGTAACGGCACAGATCGCAAATATCAACACTTGTTTTTCCGAGAGTTACATTCCGACTGAACTTAACAAAAACAAAATTCAGAAGAATGTTTAATTTATGAATGTAAATTTTGCTGCAGCATCTAACTGAAATAAAAAAGCGCCAGTTTTGTTAAAATCAAGTATATAAAATAAGATTAACCTGGCGCGCGTGGGCACTATCATTTCACTTTCATACACACAAATAACGGTGATTTATAGCTCTGTCATGTCCTTGTTACGCGCAAGGAAAACCAGCATGTTAACCTTATGCGGTTTCAGACAGGATCTGGGGGTGACAACATTTCCAGCGACACTGAAAACCCTCTCGGAAGGTGCGCTCTTTGCGCAAATACACATGTACTTGCGTGCGACTCTGGAGAGCAAAGGGAATCTTGGTTGTTACGCCACCATGTCAGGGGATTTTTATTAGGGTTGATGGGTTCCTCCTTCAGGTAGCAATTGAGCTCCAGCTCGGCTCTAACTCTCTTTGGGACAGATGCAGAAGACGTGCTTGTCCGTGACTTCAGCAGGTCTCCGAGCGTTGTTTTTTTTTTTTTGCCGCTGGTGGCAGCACTGTCTCTGCCAATGATTCTGACTGGGCTGCAGCTGACGCATTGGCACCGCTCCCTCCATCTTCCATGTGTACGATCTCCTCGATCAGCGCGCACTTTACCTCCTCCTCCTCCTCCTCATCATCATCATCATCATCATCATCAGTATTTTCACCCCGATATCTTGGGTCCAGCAAGCAGGCCCTTGCCAAAGTTTTTTGCAGCGCAGCTGGTCTGTACTTCTCCTCGAGAACACCGCACATCTTCAGCTTGATGTCCGAGGTCAGAGTGGTGTCTTCGTCTGATGGTTTTAAAACCTCTTCAGTGAGGAGTTTCAGGACGGGTTTAATGGATGAGACCGTGACATAGTTTTCACCAGACAGCAGATCCGTGAATTCAGCGATGGGCTTTAACGCTGCATTCACCGACTCTAAAACTGCAATGTCCTGCCAGCTGGGGATGAGATGCTGATGCCGCCAATCATCCAGAAACCTTTTTATAGCGGGGATTTGCTCCAATACTCGGTCCACCATCTTCTGTTTGGAGCCCCATCTTGTTGGACAGTCCTGGTTAGACGGAGTAATGGCGTATGATTATTTAAACTGAAATTACACCTGCTTATTATTTTTAAATTAAAAGGCAATATAAAAAATTAATTTTCCTTTCAGTGTATTTCTTTCTAAACAAAACATGTTTTTAAGACTCACAAAAAGCCAACTGCTGTTTAAGGCTACATTTATGTTTTATTAATTTTATTAATATAAAAAAAAAAATCCTATTCACGCTCAGTGTTCTTTTTTTTTTTAACCAGACTTATCTGTGTTAGTAAGTGGAATTACAGTGGGTAACAATTAGATCATAACTTCTGAAAGCAAGTTTACCATTATGAGCGAGTGCTGCGGGATTTGGAGCTCCGCTTGTGCCTTCGCCAGATCCCTCCTCTTCACCCAGCTGTGGGAGAACACACCCACTAAGGTGTGGCACAGACCCATTGCTCGGGATGTGCGATCTATAACGCTTGTCAAAGCGTTTGTGACTGCCAGGTGTAAATTATGACCAAAGCAGTTCAGCCACGTCCAGCTCAGTTTCCTCACTGCTGCGGCGATGTTTGCCCCGTTATCAGTGGTTATGCACACCAGCTTCTTCTCATCCAGGGACCACTCATCAAATGCGCTGCGTAAAGCATCTGCGATGTTGTCAGATGTGTGATTCTGGGGCATAAACATTGTTTCGAGGCAGCGTGATTTAAGAGTCCAGTCTGTGGTCAGGTAATGTACAGTTAGGCTCATGTAAGGAGTCATATTCACACTTGACCACATGTCAGTGGTGGCAGAGAAAAAGTCCACACTTCTGAGCTCACTCTGAATCGATGCTCTAACTGTGTTGTATATTATTTTATGAAGTTCATCATGTCTTCTTTTTATGTTATTAATTAAGGTTCTTTTAATGCAGACATATAATATTTGTGTAATGAACATCAACGTTATTTCCAAATTATATGGTCCAGATCAAGAAATGGATTATTTGTGTGTGACATTTAACCTTTCCCCTAGCAGCTCACACCGTGAGAGGGTCGGCAGCTACAGGCAGTCGTAAATGCCTGTCCTGAGGAAGGACCCCTCTTTTCATCTTTCTGTGACAGTAAAGATAATGCGGATGCTAATTTACAGCTTGGTGATAATTGTTCAAATAACAAACTTTCAGGATGGTGATCAAAGGAGTTTCGATAACTCACAGACGAGATGGAGCCAGAAGACCCTCACCCCACCTTTTCTCACCCAGTGAAGAAAGCCAGGAATTCCTTTATCTCTCCTGTTCTTAAGATTTTAAATGTCTTTTCAAGGAATCAAATCTAACTTCTCTTCACCCTCACAGGCTTCAGATGAAATAAAAACTTCAATGTGATCCAAATTGATATAAAGAAAGGTTAATATCCACAGGTTTACTTTAAAATGTGTTTACAAGATAAAGTTTGATTTTTCCCTGTTTGATTTACTTAGGTAAAAGTTCTTTGGTTAATTTTCTTTGAAGACTTTTCACATTGTTTATCAATATGATACCAAAATATCTCTTTTAAATCTAATCTAGTCAAGAAACTAGAAATGTTATTCGTCTAATGTATTCTTAAGCTAAGAGTAACTGATTTCTCTGATTAATCTGATGTGGGAGTTAATGTGTTTCTATGCTTAGAATAAACATGATGCACGCAGTCTAAAAGGTGATTCTGAATAACTCTTCACGTTTCAGAGAGAAAAGTGGTAAGGTTTATTTTATTGATTAGAAACTTTATTCCTCTCATCAAAAATTAATCCCCTTTAAGCCATTCCTAAGTACTTCCCCTTTTTGCAGATGAAGGTGGAGTCAACCACACCATTGGCTGAACCAGACTCCACCTCTGCCCCTTTAAAACCAGAAGGCGCTAACTGCTAACTCTCTTCGCCTCTTCTCTCTTCGCCTCTTCTCTCTTCGCTCTTCTTTAGCCTCTTAGCTTTTTCTTAGCTCTTCTTCAGCCTCTCTTGCTTGCTCTGGCCTCCGCCTCTTCTTCTGCTCAGATGACCTGATGACCTCACCGGCTCGCCTGCATGTTGGCCCTGCTCCCCCCCACCAGGGAGCTAGGATGCAGAGCTGCGACATGAGGCCTCCCCGGAAGGACAGACTCCAGACGTCTTAGAAACTTTCGGCGTTAAGCTTTTCTTTTATTTTCACGTTACATTCTTCTTAACCAAGTTTAGACGTTTTAAAGTTTATTTTTCTTTCATCCGTCGTTAGAAACCAAAAGTTAGACGGCGTTAATCTGAAGCTAAACTACATGAAGACATCCTCCTGCCATATGAGAGAGATCGAGCCATGCTTGCCCAAATCCTGGAGATCTGCTCATCAGCTTCTGATACCCTTCCACACTTGAGTCACCCATCGAGCGTTTTCATGCTTTGACTGCCTTCTCTCCAAGCTGGAACAGGAACCACTGTGACTGCTGGAGGAGACAAAGCCGTCGGTCCAAGCCTCAACGTATCTCGGGGATTCAAGTTCAGTGGTTCGGTGAGACAATCAACCTATGTGGTTATTGCAATATGATGCAATTTGGGTAAAGCAAGCTAAACCTAACTCTCTTCATCCACCCATCCTCCTGAAAATCCTTTAATCTTCAACTTCCCTTCATAGGCCAATAAATTAGCTTAATTTCATTAGTAAACCATTTCTCACTCTGAAACATTAGTCATTAATATTTATTTAACCTCAATAATTCATCTTGTTAATAAATTGAACTGGTTACAAAGTCAAATTCCTAACTTTGCTGTGTTGCTGTTATAACATGTTCATTTTGAGGTTTCTGTAAATAAATTTATCCGTATATAATCATAAATGGGCTTCCAGTAATTTTTGAGTTTTTCATATCGAAAATGGGTAACGAGCTTACTTCTTTCAGATTCAGACTGATAAATGATAAATAACAATAAAATACAAATAGGATAATATTCAAGGTTGTCTCAGCTTACCTTCCAAAGAAAACGCTGGGTGGTGCCCTAATTACGAGGTTTTGACTATTATTATTAATTATTAAGAATAATTATAATAATAATATTCAATATATACAACTTTATACCAATATAACCCTACATTTGGTAAATCTTATTTACCAAATATGATGGTCACGCCCATCGGACGAACAGCTGATAAAGACGCGTCACACAAACATCAGTGACACTTCTGATGAAGACCTGAGCAGTGGGTCGAAACTTGTCAAGAAAAAGGTAAATAAGATTTACCAAATATTATATGTGTTGTATATTTTTGGCACAGCCGTTTCTGAGAAGTACGTTTTCCCTGGCAACTCGTATTGCTTGTCAAATTTCTGGAGAAGCGATTTGAATGCGGGTTTCTCCACGATGGAAAAGGGCATCATCTCCTCCACCAGATACCGTGTAACAGCACCTGTCAGGCGTTTATGTCTGTCACTGTCTTTGCTGTACTTGCCCACTCGAGCAAAGGCTTCGCTGACTCCAAGCTGTCGGCTGGCAACGGCATGAGCTCCTCCGCGGCTCTGTGTGGCAGGAGGAGGCGGCGGCAGTCGCGCTTTAATAGCTGGATGGTAGCTAGCTAGGTGAGCCCTTAAATTAGTTGTGTTTCCTCGTTTTTCTTGAATTGTTTTGCCGCAGATTTTACAGACTGCCTCATTTAAATTGTCTGGCTCCCCCTTTTCATTAGGCTGAAAGCCGAAGTGCTCCCAAATGGGTGAAGTAACGTTACGTTTTGATACCAGTGCAGCCATCCTTCTTAGCATGCGTCTTTGAGGTGAATCAGGTGCAATAATTGCAGTGGCCCGTCATGCAGCACGGTAGATTTCTTAATATCGTGATATTTCATTTGTGCGGTTACCGTGACAGCCCTAGTCTGAGCTTGTTATGAAGTATTCTGATATATTTTCTAAAGACAGGCTTGACTGTGGTGAAGTAAAGGACTTTGTGCACAAGATCACTCTGGTGGATGAGAACCCTTTCATACTTCCATACTTTATTTTTCTTGATATGGCTTTGGTTTGCTGGCTTCCCAACAAAATGGATACAATTTTTTACACTCTCAAAACGGAGGAGGGGACTCCGCGGCTGACTGAGACAAGAGCTGTGTGGTTCGTAATGGATCAGATTGCGGGTCCTGCAAGTCTGTCTCTGGAGGTCTACAACTTTGGATTAATAATGATCAGGTGCACGCTCATTGGAATCTGCCTGGACCTGGTGTATCGAAAAACAACGGAGCTAACAGGTGTGATTGACAGGATTCCTGTGCTTCAAAGGGGGCTGATGCGTGCTTTGAACACTAAAACACTCGCGAGGACTGAGTTGTCTCGTAGGACTGACTGCGAACGAACTCTGGCGCGGAGTGACTTACGATCGATGTGTCGAACTACACGGATCAGCTGGGACTGGCCAGGATGTGGAATTTGGACGGGATGAAGCCAGTGAAACAGACATTTAAGGCGGCTGTAACAAACAGGACAGTGACACCAGAGGGACACCAGATAAGATAACAGAAGGTGTTTGGAGCAGGCCTGCTCCAAACACATTCTGTTATCTTATCTGGTGACCCTGAAAATAATCTCCTACTCAACAGAGTGAATGAAGCGATTGCTCAGCCCCCCCCTTCTCTACGCTCTCTCACCTAAGTCCCTCCCTTCATTTTGTTTACATTTTCTTCTGCTCCCATCTTTATTTTTTGCCCAAATATTGTATTGAAGTTGCCCCAATATTTCTGCCCAAGACTTTAGTTCCTTACACAAGCCAATGTCCCACTTTATCTCATCATTTACAATGTAGATCCCCTGATGGTACCTGTAGCCTCACCAAATAGGCTACATCCTCTGACCTTTGACCTCTGTTGACCATCACAACAATAATCCATCTTTTTCCCAATAACTTGGAATACAATTACTCTTGGATTATGTTTAACCTGAATCAAGATTCCTACAGGTGTCCAACTGTCCACTTTCAAGTGTCCATCTCCCAGATGACCTTAACTGGACTCTAACTGGTCTAATAAAACACTCTCTGTAAAGAGTCTCTTCTTTAACACCAAATGACTGGTGTTCCAACTGTAATCTCTTGTTTACAGAACATTCTCTTGTAGTGTTTCTGCTCAGGGTCACCTACACACTCACACCCAAAGTGTTATAATGCTTCTCTGCTATGTCATGCATTTCTACCATTATAATGTGAGTCTTAACGGGCGGAAGTCATGTGACTTGGTAACTCCCCACCAGTCCCTTGTCCAATCAGAACGATTCACAACTCCACTAACTCAGTTCTGATTAGTACACTTAACATCTTCTGATTGGTTAAATTTAAGATAACTCGTCTCAAAACTAATACTCAGTTCCGGTACGAGCTAGTCTTCTCTTGCTGGTCTTGTCTTGACAGTCTTGTCGAGTCTTCATACAGTCTCAGTCTTGGTCTGAGCTACAGCCTGAATGCAGTTGGAGCTGCTATGCTGCTATCTTAACTGAACCCTTATCAGCTTTGAACAAGGCCTCTCGTCTCTCCCTCACCACGGGAAGATCAGAAATGAGTTCAGCATGCCTGCTGAAATGCCTCCCTTGCTGACCGGGACGTATCCACGGACTGTCCGGCGAGGTCCTTGGCGGCCACGCCTTCCAGGACCACCACTCCGAGTCTGGGGACTCCAGCCTCAGCTCGTGGAGAAACCAACGCCTGCCAGATCTAGGAGCGTCCACCTTTCAGTGAGCGAACACCACTTTCTGATCGAGAGGTTTGCTTTGATAAAGCTTAATTCTTCCAAACTAAATTAAGCCAAACCAAATTCCATAACAACTCAAATTAGCCTAAATTGACTCTTAAAGTCCTAACTAGGTGAACTAAATTAACTAACTTCCCTAGTCATTAAAACATATGCTACGGTCCGTTAAAACTCACAATTAAACTATCTTTAACATCCTCAACATGTTTAAGAATATTAATTGTGTTTACATCAAACTTTCAAACTGTCTTATCTGTCTGTGTTCTTAGGTTTTTCAAATTAAATGGTTGTTCAATCCTTATCTGGTCTCAGTTCACGTTATTAATAAGGTATTTCAATTCACTGTACTCTTTCAAAGAACCTAGATAATTCCTGTAAACACTAAATATAAGTGATAGTATTGGAGATATTTTCTCCATATAAAACTTCCAAAACTTATTAGTGAATTTACAGAGGGTGTAGTTAAAATAACTAAATAGTTATTTCAAAACGCTACATACCCAAATCTTGAAGTTTGCCCCAATATTTCTCTTTGCCCAAGCCCAAGTAAATGTCCAACTTTATCTCATAATTTACAATGTAGGTCCCCTGATGGTACCCCAAATCTTGCCCAAGCCTGAGTAAATGTCCCACTTTAAGTCATAATTTACAATGTAGGTCCCCTGATGGTACCCCAAATCTTGAAGTTTGCCCCAATATTTCTCTTTGCCCAAGCCCAAGTAAATGTCCAACTTTATCTCATAATTTACAATGTAGGTCCCCTGATGGTACCCCCAATTTTGCCCAAATATTGTATCTGGCTCCCATCTTTATTTTTGGCCCAAATATTGTATTGAAGTTGCCCCAATATTTCTGCCCAAGACTTTAGTTCCTTACACAAGCCAATGTCCCACTTTATCTCATAATTTACAATGTAGATCCCCTGAAGGTACCCCAAATCTTGCCCAAATATTGTATCTGGTACCCCCAAATCTCTGTTTTGTTTTTTATTTTCAATGTTTTCTCTGTTTTGTTTTTTTTGTTTATATTGTAAAGCGCTTTGTGATGTATATCTGTGAAAGGCGCTATATAAATAAACTTTACTTACTTACTTACTTACTGGCGAGTACCACCAGCACATTATCAGAAGCTCAGACAAACTCTGAATGAGATGGAGGAAAAAGGAATCATCAGATAGTCCAGGAGTGAGTTTGCTTCACCACTCGTTTTAGTCTGGAAGAGGAATGGTGATCTACGCATTTGCACTGATTTTCGCTGGCTCAATGCCCGGACTGTGAAAGATGGATATCCTCTGCCACACCAAGAAGACTGTCTCGCTGCTTTAGGAGGGAATGCATTGTTCAGTACTATGGATCTCACGTCCTGATTCTACAATGTACCTCTTCATGAAGATCACAAGAAATACACAGCCTTTGCCTCTCCTGTTGGCCTGTATGATCTCAACAGACTCCCCCAGGGACTATGTAACAGCCCTGCAAGCTTCATGCGAAGGATGATGATGATTTTTGGGGACCAAAACTTTTTGAGCTTACTGTGTTATCTTGATGGCCTCATGGTTTTTGCACCTAATGAGGAGGAGGCTGTAAAAAGGCTTGAGTTGGTATTTGAGCGGCTGCGAGCACACAACTTAAAATTAGCACCAAAAAAGTGTTATTTTCTGCGCCGTTCTGTCCATTTTCTGGGCCATGTAATTGACAGCACTGGCATTGCAACTGATCCAACAAAGGTGGGGGCCATAACACAGGTGTCAAAGGTGGATCTGATGTCATCTGATGGCCAGACCCCATGTCCTAAAAAGATCAAATCATTTCTGGGTTTGGTCATACGGTACCAGCGTTTCATCCCAAATTGTTCCACACTGGCAAAGCCCCTTTTTCACTTAACATCTGTTTCACAGCCAAAAAAGACAAAACGCCGGGAGAAGCAGGTGTTTGTGAGTTCTTACAGAAAACTGTTACCTGCGGACTAGACACCTGAATGCGATCAGGCTCTACAATGTTTGAAGGATGCTCTGCTCAACAATGTCGTTTTGGCTCACCCAGATTTTTCCCGACCATTCATTCTTTCTACTGATGCATTAGCTGATGGTTTGGGAGCAGTATTGTCCCAGGTCGTGGATGGTGATGAGCGGGCTCGTCCCATAGCTTTTGCCAGTAAGTCTTTGAACAAAGCCCGGAGCAAGTACCCTGCTCATCGCTTGGAGTTTTTGGCTTTAAAGTGGGCAGTCTGTGACAAATTCAGCCATTGGCTGAAGGGACACGTTTTTACAGCATGGACAGACAACAACCCTCTTGCACACATTCTCACCAAGCCTAAACTAGATGCTTGTGAGCAGTGATGGGTTGCAAAATTGGCAGCCTATGATTTTGACATTAAATAAATTCCAGGGCCAAAAAATGTAATTGCTGATGCTCTAAGTAAAGAGCCTTTTGCACCCAAGAGAATTGGTGAGCAGCTGATCAGTGAACCTTACAATCATCTGCTGAAGGAGTCTCAAAAGTTGTCTGGGGCTGATGTTCAAGAGACTTTCAAATGGTCAAACACCTGTCAGCATTCTCAAGTTCTGTTAGAGAGTAAGGTCTCCTCCCTGAACCGTCACCTTATCGTGGTGGAGGAGTTTGAGTGCCCTAACGATCCTAGGAGCTATGTTGTCTGGGGCACTTGTGCCCCTGGTAGGGTCACCCATGGCAAATTGGTCCTAGGGGAGGGGTGAGACAAAGAACGGTTCAGAAGACCCTTCATGGAGACACAACCAAAGAGTCTGAGTACCCGGCCCGGAGGGTTACCGGGGTCTCACCCTGGAGCCAGGCCTGGGGTTGGGGCCCGTGGACGAGCGCCTGGTGGCCGGGCTTTCGCCCATGGGGCCCGGCCGGGCCCAGCCCGAACCGGAGACATGGGCTCATCCAACTGTGGGCCCACCACCTGCAGGAGGAGAGTGAAGGGTCCGGTGCATTGTGGATCGGGTGGCAGACCGAGGCGGGAGCTTTGGCGATCCGATCCCCGGACGGGAAAACTGGCTATCGGGACATGGAATGTCACCTCTCTGGCGGGGAAGGAGCTGGAGCTTGTGGAAGAGGCTGAGCGATACCGGCTAGATATAGTTGGGCTCACCTCGACACATAGCGTTGGCTCTGGAACCCGAGTCCTGGAGAGGGGTTGGACACTTTTCTTTGCTGGAGTTGATCCGGGTGAGAGGCGGAGGGCTGGGGTGGGCTTTTTGTTAGCCCCAAGACTCTCTGCCTGTATGTTGGGGTTTACCCCGGGGGACGAAAGGGCAGCTTCCCTACGCCTTCGGGTTGGGGAACGGGTCCTGTCTGTTGTTTGTGCTTATGCACCAAATAGCAGTTCAGAGTACCCACCCTTTTTGGAGTCTCTGGGACGAGTGCTGGATAGCGCTCCTACTGGGGACTCCATAGTCCTGCTGGGGGACTTCAACGCTCACGTGGGCAATGACAGCGTGACCTGGAGGGGCGTGATTGGGAGGAACGGCCCGCCCAATCTGAACCCGAGTGGTGTTCTGTTATTGGACTTCTGTGCAAGTCGCAGTTTGGCCATAACGAACACCATGTTCGAACATAAGGATGCCCATCGGTACACCTGGTACCAGGGCAGCCTAGGTTACAGGTCAATGATTGACTTTATAGTTGTATCATCTGACCTGAGACCGTATGTTTTGGACACTCGGGTGAAGAGAGGAGCGGAGCTGTCAACTGATCACCACCTGGTGGTGAGCTGGATCAGATGGCAGGGGAAGATGCCGCGCAGACCTGGTAGACCCAAACGTATAGTGAGGGTCTGCTGGGAACGCCTGGCAGAAGAGCCTGTCAAGATGGTCTTCAACTCCCACCTCCGGCAGAGCTTCGACCGCGTCCCGAGAGCAGTGGGGGACATTGAGTCCGAATGGGCCTTGTTCCGCTCTGCGATTGTTGAGGCGGCTGTTGCTAGCTGTGGTCGCAAGGTAGCCGGTGCCAGTCGTGGCGGTAACCCCCGTACCCGCTGGTGGACACCAGAGGTTAGGGGAGCCGTCAGGCTGAAGAAGGAGGCCTACAGGGCGTGGCTGGTCTGTGGGTCTCCAGAGGCAGCAGACAGGTACCGGCGGGCCAAGCGAAGTGCAGCAGTGGCAGTTGCCGAGGCAAAATCTCGGGCGTGGGAGGAGTTTGGCGAGGCCATGGAAAAAGACTATCGGTCGGCTCCAAAGAGGTTCTGGCAAACCATCCGGCGCCTCAGGGGAGGAAGGCAGCAACTCGCTCACACTGTTTACAGTGGGGACGGGGAGCTGCTGACGTCAACTGGGGCTATAGTCGGACGGTGGAAGGAATACTTTGAGGAGCTCCTCAATCCCACCGACGCGCATTCCGAGGAGGAACCAGAGCTGGGAGACCTGGGGACGGACTGTCCAATCTCTGGGGCAGAAGTCGCTGAGGTAGTCAAACAACTACGCAGCGGCGGAGCCCCAGGGGTGGATGAGATCCGACCTGGGTATCTCAAGGCAATGGATGTTGTAGGTCTGTC
>SSNR01000462.1:171110-184738 GCA_006937965.1 Callopanchax toddi
TGGCTCTGGAACCCGAGTCCTGGAGAGGGGTTGGACACTTTTCTTTGCTGGAGTTGATCCGGGTGAGAGGCGGAGGGCTGGGGTGGGCTTTTTGTTAGCCCCAAGACTCTCTGCCTGTATGTTGGGGTTTACCCCGGGGGACGAAAGGGCAGCTTCCCTACGCCTTCGGGTTGGGGAACGGGTCCTGTCTGTTGTTTGTGCTTATGCACCAAATAGCAGTTCAGAGTACCCACCCTTTTTGGAGTCTCTGGGACGAGTGCTGGATAGCGCTCCTACTGGGGACTCCATAGTCCTGCTGGGGGACTTCAACGCTCACGTGGGCAATGACAGCGTGACCTGGAGGGGCGTGATTGGGAGGAACGGCCCGCCCAATCTGAACCCGAGTGGTGTTCTGTTATTGGACTTCTGTGCAAGTCGCAGTTTGGCCATAACGAACACCATGTTCGAACATAAGGATGCCCATCGGTACACCTGGTACCAGGGCAGCCTAGGTTACAGGTCAATGATTGACTTTATAGTTGTATCATCTGACCTGAGACCGTATGTTTTGGACACTCGGGTGAAGAGAGGAGCGGAGCTGTCAACTGATCACCACCTGGTGGTGAGCTGGATCAGATGGCAGGGGAAGATGCCGCGCAGACCTGGTAGACCCAAACGTATAGTGAGGGTCTGCTGGGAACGCCTGGCAGAAGAGCCTGTCAAGATGGTCTTCAACTCCCACCTCCGGCAGAGCTTCGACCGCGTCCCGAGAGCAGTGGGGGACATTGAGTCCGAATGGGCCTTGTTCCGCTCTGCGATTGTTGAGGCGGCTGTTGCTAGCTGTGGTCGCAAGGTAGCCGGTGCCAGTCGTGGCGGTAACCCCCGTACCCGCTGGTGGACACCAGAGGTTAGGGGAGCCGTCAGGCTGAAGAAGGAGGCCTACAGGGCGTGGCTGGTCTGTGGGTCTCCAGAGGCAGCAGACAGGTACCGGCGGGCCAAGCGAAGTGCAGCAGTGGCAGTTGCCGAGGCAAAATCTCGGGCGTGGGAGGAGTTTGGCGAGGCCATGGAAAAAGACTATCGGTCGGCTCCAAAGAGGTTCTGGCAAACCATCCGGCGCCTCAGGGGAGGAAGGCAGCAACTCGCTCACACTGTTTACAGTGGGGACGGGGAGCTGCTGACGTCAACTGGGGCTATAGTCGGACGGTGGAAGGAATACTTTGAGGAGCTCCTCAATCCCACCGACGCGCATTCCGAGGAGGAACCAGAGCTGGGAGACCTGGGGACGGACTGTCCAATCTCTGGGGCAGAAGTCGCTGAGGTAGTCAAACAACTACGCAGCGGCGGAGCCCCAGGGGTGGATGAGATCCGACCTGGGTATCTCAAGGCAATGGATGTTGTAGGTCTGTCGTGGCTGACACGTCTCTGCAACATTGCGTGGTCATCGGGGGCAGTTCCTATGGAGTGGCAAACCGGGGTGGTGGTTCCCATTTTTAAGAAGGGGGACCAGAGGGTGTGTTCCAACTATAGGGGGATCACACTCCTCAGCCTCCCTGGAAAGGTCTACTCCAGGGTACTGGAGAAGAGGTTCCGGTCGATAGTTGAACCTCAGATTGAAGAGGAGCAATGTGGTTTTCGTCCTGGTCGTGGAACTGTGGACCAGCTCTTTACCCTCGCTAGGGTGATGGAGGGGTCATGGGAGTTTGCCCAACCAATCCACATGTGTTTTGTGGATTTGGAGAAGGCTTATGACCGTGTCCCCAGGGGCACCCTGTGGGGGGCGCTCCAGGAGTACGGGGTGGATGGTCTTTTGTTAAGGGCCATTCAGTCCCTGTACCAGAGGAGTGTGAGTCTGGTCCGCATAGCCGGCAGTAAGTCGGACCTGTTCCCAGTGAGGGTTGGACTCCGCCAGGGCTGCCCTTTGTCACCGGTCCTGTTCATAACCTTTATGGACAGGATTTCTAGGCGCAGCCGTGGTGTGGAGGGGGTTGGGTTTGGTGACAGGAGAATCGCGTCTCTGCTTTTTGCGGATGATGTGGTCCTCCTAGCTTCATCGAGCTCTGACCTTCAGCTCTTGCTGGGAAGGTTCGCAGCCGAGTGTGAAGCGGCTGGGATGAGGATCAGCACCTCCAAATCTGAGGCCATGGTTCTCGACCGGAAAAAGGTGGATTGCCAACTCCGGGTCGGGAGAGAGGTCCTGCCTCAAGTGGAGGAGTTCAAGTATCTCGGGGTCTTGTTCACGAGTGAGGGAAGGAGGGAGCGGGAGATCGACAGGCGGATTGTGGCAGCGTCTGCAGTGATGCAGACAGATGGGGTCATGTGATTTATACTGTGGTCAAATGTAACCCTCAGACTCACACTTTTGAAGTTTCTGATCCCATTTCTGGCCAGTCAAAGGTTGTTCATCGTAACTTGTTGCTGTGCGTGAACTTTCTGCCAGTCCAACCTGACTCTGGTGACTCTGTCTCCCAGATTTTCTCTTGTGATTTGGAGGTAGATGAGAGTGAACAGCTCTCCACAGAGGCTTTGACAGAGCCTGGATTTTCAGTGGAGGCCACTGTCCGCACTGATCAGTGGGTTTCTCAGATCCCCATGGAAGAAAGAGATCGTCCTGCCCATGATCCTCTGGTATCTGCTGATTCGTGTGTGATTGATATTGGTTGTGATGATGAAGAGGATCCTGATACAACATTAACTGGGATTGTTTTGCCCAATCTCTCTCTGGAGGAGGGTCTGTGCCATCAGACAGTTCCCGTGACTGTTGTACCTGATGAATGTGAAATGTCTGAAAATGGACACGTGTCTGGAGGAGTTTTACCTTTAAGATCACGAGCTGGTCGTGTTATTAAGCCTGTCTGCAGGCTTATTGAAACCATGAATAACCAGATGCTGCATAGGCAGAACACTGATTGTAGGACATGGTCGAGTTATCTTCCTGTGTAAATATGGGATTTGTTTTGTTTCACACCCCCTTTTGTCTTTTCATTTCTGAGTTGTGAAATTGTTATTTGAATTTTGAATTGAATATGAGAAGTGTATACAGGCACTTTTTATGTCATCAGTTGAGGATTTGCGGTGTGTGCTGCATTATCTTCTTGAGTTCTTTTGTGAACAGCCATTTGGCTTGGCAAAACACATTTTTGTTGCATGTGTAATATTCATTTAGTTTGTTGATCAGATGTCAAGGAGTCATGCCTGGTGTTGGAATTTTGACAAATTCAGGGGGCGGGGGTGAATGTAACAAGGTTGTTAATGTTTGTTGAATTCTGTCAAAATTCATCTTTATTTTCTTACATTTAAAAAATTTGTTTTGTAAAAGTTAATGTGCTATTTGAAAGAAGTGCTTAAATTGTCTGAGTAAAGTGTTTAGAACCCATTTTTCATATATTTAAGGTTAGTTCTGTTTGTGTGACTATGCTCCCATCTAGGGGTTGGTGGTGGTAAATATGTGAACAGGAAGCCAGCGTTCTTTCCCTTAGTTGGTATTGGTATTGGTATTTATTCGAACATGCAAAAAAACATAATAATAATCAATAATCATGGCACAATTCTGCTTTACACATTCGAAAAGGAGTGGGAAGAAGTACAACTTATTTTATCCCACTCCCTCATTACAAACCCATCTATTTAATCAAATTAATTAGCTTCCGGTCCTAACAATAATCACAGTAATACTAGTAACTGATAATTACAACAACAAAAGAACCACAATTCCAAAACAAAAACAGACAAAAAACACAAACAAACAAACAAAAAAAAACTTCCTAAGATAATGCAAAATAAGCTAATGATAATAAAGAAATAAGATAAGGCACCCTGTCAAACTCAAACACCCTCCTCATTACTGTATCTGGTATAAATTATATTTTTATATCTATTTTAAACTGTCTTATAGTTTGACTTTTCTTAAGTGTTCCGTCCAAGTGATTCCACAGTTTAACTCCACAAACTGAAATACAAAATGTTTTCCTCGTTGTCCGTACACAAGGGATTCTGAATTTAACTTGTTCCCGTAAATTATAACCCTGTTCCCTCTCTATAAATAATGTTTGAATCTTTTCTGGTAAAAGATTGTTTTTTGCTAAAAATAATATCTGTGCTGTCTGAAGTTTCACGATGTCTTTGAATTTGATCAGTTTGGACTGTAAAAATAATATATTGGTGTGCTCCCTATATCCTTTGCTATGAATGATTCTTATTGCTCTTTTCTGTAAAATAGCCAATGCGTGTGTTGAACTAATGTAATTATTACCCCATATTTCTGCACAATAACTGAGATATGGCAGAATTAATGAACAATAGAGTATTCGGAGTGATTTATAATCCAGTACAAATTTCACTTTATTTAATACAGCAGTGGATCTTGAAATTTTAGTTTGTACATGTTTTATTTGTGATTTCCAGTTTAGTTTATCATCTATGATTACCCCTAAGAATTTTATTTCCTCCACTCTTTCAATAATTACTCCATCTAACTGTATATTCAATTCCAGATTAGTTTGATGCTTACCAAAAACAATACATTTAGTTTTGCTCATATTTAGTGATAGTTTATTTATATCCAGCCATGTTTTTAATTTGATCAATTCAGTATTTGTCTCTTGTATAAGATTTTGTAATTTACTACCAGAACAAAAGATATTGGTGTCATCAGCAAATAAAACCATCTTCAGTACTTGTTACACCTTACATATATCATTTATATAGATCAAAAAGAGTTTTGGACACAATACTGATCCCTGAGGGACGCCACAGGTAATGTCCAGACACGATGAGCAAACGTCATCCAGTTTCACAAACTGTTTCCTGTCAGATAAGTAACTTTGAAGCCATTGTAGTGATTTCCCCCTGATGCCATACCGGTCCAGTTTTTTGAATAATTAATTATGGTTTATTGTATCAAATGCTTTTTTCCAGATCTATGAATATCCCCAATGAATGATTTTTTTGATCTATTGAATTAGTGATCCCCTCCACTGCATCCATTAATGCCATTTTTGTTGATCTGTTAGATCTGAACCCATATTGATTTTCAGAGAGCAGTTTATGTTTTTCTATAAATTTGTCCAATTGGTTATTGAAGAGTTTTTCAATGATTTTTGAGAATTGAGATAATAATGACACAGGTCTATATTTTGTGAGTTGATGTTTGTTTCCAGATTTGTACAGAGGTATGACTTTAGCTATTTTCATTTGATCTGGGAATGCACCAGTCTGAAATGATAAATTACAAATAAATGTTAATGGTTTTGAGATCTCCTCAATCACCTTTTTGATCACTGTCATATTGATTCCATCACTATCATCAGAAGTCTTGTTTTTACATGAAGCCACAATACTTTTACATCACTTTCATCTACAGCTCTAAGAAACATTGAATTTAGATTACGGTCTATTAAATGATCAAATTCATTTACCGATGTTACTGGTTCAGGAATCTGATCTGCAAGATCAGCTCCAATATTTACAAAGAATGTATTCATTCTATGAGCCACCTCACTCATGTCATACTTTTTTATGTCATTAATAGTGAAATATTTAGGGAAATTTGATTGTTTAAAGTCATTTTTTATTATATTATTTAATATGCTCCATATACTTTTCATATTATTCCTATTGTCATCCAATATTTTATTATAATATTGTTTCTTTGCTGCTCTTAAAATATTTGTTAACTTATTTTTATATTTCTTGTATTTATTTTCTGTCTCCTTGGATCTTTGTCTAATAAATTTCCTGTAAAGTGTATTTTTCTTTTTACAGGCATTCTGAAGCCCTACTGTTATCCAAGGATGATCAACATATTTTTGCTTTTTGTTAATCATTTTTACCAGACAGTTTCTATCATATAATTTTTTAAATAAACTTAAAAATTCATCATATGCACTGTTTATGTCTTCCCTCATGTACACAGAATCCCAATTCTGTGACATTAAATCATTTTTTAATGCTCCCAATGATTCTTCCATTCTCATCCTTCTATATATAGTGCTGTGTTTAGGCGTATGAGTCTTGCAACCATCATTATGTACTACAAAAACTGGTAAATGATCACTAATGTCAGAAACAAGTAATCCACTTTTCATACCATACACAATATCATTTGTAAATATATTATCAATCAGTGTAGCACAGTGAGAAGTTATCCTGGTAGGCCTTGTGATTTTAGGATACAGACCCATACTGTACATTGTATTTATGAAGTCATCTGTTGCTTTATATTTTTTTGGATTAAGCAAATCTATATTAAAGTCTCCACATAGAAAGATAGTCTTATGACTCTTATTAGTAAATATTTCCTCCATCCAGTCCTTAAACAGTTCAATCTGTGAAGCAGGTGTTCTGTATACACAACTAATAATCACCGGTTTACTCTTTTCACTATGCAATTCAATTGATATACATTCAAACATATTATCAACAACCATTGTCATATTGTCCAACACTGTGAAGTTAATATTTTTATCCACATATAGTGCAACTCCTCCTTCACCTTTGTTTCGTCGATCCATGTGTACAAACTCATAACCCTCCAGTTCAAATTCAGCCCCTTTCTCTGTGGTAATCCATGTTTCAGATATTGCAATGATATTGAACGGTTTTATGAATTGTTTCAAATAGTCCTTGATTCCCAAAAAGTTAGTGTACAGACTCCTACTGTTAACATGTATAATTGATAGCTCTCCGCCCTTATTGATTTGATTGTATTGATCCTCCGTATAATAACAGCAGTCATTATTGATGGAGTTGAAGATGTAGTTATCCGGATCTATGTCATGTTCCAAATCCAAAGCATTATGATCAGTATACTGAAATGTATTTAATTCCAAATTGTCAAACTGGTGGATCATCTGACTTATATCAATGTTATCTTCACTTGTTGATATCAGAGCCCTTTTGGTCAGTTCCATGTTTGTGTAGCTACTGTCATTACCTTAATGTCCATCCTGCATTGTTCATTGATATTTATTCAACTCCTTGATGTTCTTTACCCTCAGCACTTTAGCCTCCTCCGGTGTCCCGTTCAGTTTAATGAGTATATTGCCATTTGTAGTCCAGGTATGTTGAATTTTCTTCTGCTTCTTCAGATAACGGGCTTGCCTTGCGATATCTGCGTTATGCTTTGTTAGATGCTCGTTGATTAAAAAGTTGCCTGGCAACCTGAGAGTAGGGGCTGGAGCTATGTAGCTATATCATCACCAACCACATGTTTGTGTTTATGACAGCTGGAAAATAAATGCCATAGATCAGATGGAGATGTGTTGAGTGTTTCATCAGTCCACTGAGATCGAACCAAAAGAAGGGGTTATATCTGGATAAAAGAACATGCTTGATATGGGCATTGTCCAGTTTGAGTTGGTGGGAGGATGGAAGCAAAATATTAGAACAGTAAAAGACATTTCTATAACATGAAGTAAGTCAGCTACCATTTTGGATGGGGCCAGGATCAGGATGACATAGCGAACCTCGCAGCAGTTCTCCCCCCAGTTCTGCGGCCTCTCCAGACGGGAGATGCACACGTGACGCCTTTGGAGATGCTTCAGATTGCAGCTGGAGCAGAAAAGAAAAAGGAGGAGGTTTTTCCAAATGTCAGCACCTCACTTCTCCAGCAGAGCTCTTCGTTTCCACAGATTAACCTCTTTTTATGGAGCAACAGTTAGATGGACCCCCCCCCCAAAACGCACAATTAGCACATGCAAAGACACACAACTATCACAAAATATGCTTTTCTCACTAATACAATTAAAGATCCATTTGATTCTTCAAAATCAGAATATTTTTGGACATAAATGACTTGATGTAAGGAGTAAAAACTTAAGATGAGTTCCTCATTTAAAAACATGTCAGCAGAACATGCTGATGTGATCTATTCAGCTTTAGCTCACTTCCTCCTGTGCTCATGTCATAATTACTGTGGGGGAGAGAAAGCTTGTGAGGTGAATATTATTGTTCTGATTGGGACAGCTCCTTCTACAGGATCACTCTGATAGTATTCACTTAAACATTTGATTAGTTTATATTATATACCGTGTTTGCTCGCATATAAGACGAGTTTTTTTCATTAAAAATAATTAAAAAAGAGGGGGGGGGTCGTCTTTCTGGCTATCGGGACATGGAACGTCACCTCTCTGGCGGGGAAGGAGCTGGAGCTTGTGGAAGAGGCTGAGCGATACCGGCAATGACAGCGTGACCTGGAGGGGCGTGATTGGGAGGAATGGCCCGCCCAATCTGAATTCGAGTGGTGTTCTGTTATTGGACTTCTGTGCAAGTCGCAGTTTGGCCATAACGAACACCATGTTCGAACATAAGGATGCCCATCGGTACACCTGGTATCAGGGCAGCCTAGGTTACAGGTCGATGATTGACTTTATAGTTGTATCATCTGACCTGAGACCGTATGTTTTGGACACTCGGGTGAAGAGAGGAGAGGAGCTGTCAACTGATCACCACCTGGTGGTGAGCTGGATCAGATGGCAGGGGAAGATGCCGCGCAGACCTGGTAGACCCAAGCGTATAGTGAGGGTCTGCTGGGAACGCCTGGCAGAAGAGCCTGTCAAGATGGTCTTCAACTCCCACCTCCGGCAGAGCTTCGACCGCGTCCCGAGAGCAGTGGGGGACATTGAGTCCGAATGGGCCTTGTTCCGCTCTGCGATTGTTGAGGCGGCTGTTGCTAGCTGTGGTCGCAAGGTAGCCGGTGCCAGTCGTGGCGGTAACCCCCGTACCCGCTGGTGGACACCAGAGGTTAGGGGAGCCGTCAGGCTGAAGAAGGAGGCCTACAGGGCGTGGCTGGTCTGTGAGTCTCCAGAGGCAGCTGATGGGTATTGGAGGGCCAAGCGGAGTGCAGCGGTGACAGTTGCCAAGGCAAAATCTCGGGCGTGGGAGGAGTTTGGCGAGGCCATGGTAAAAGACTATCGATCGGCTCCAAAGAGGTTCTGGCAAACCATCCGGCGCCTCAGGGGAGGAAGGCAGCAACTTGCTCACACTGTTAACAGTGGGGACGGGGAGCTGCTGACATCAACTGGGGCTATAGTCGGACGGTGGAAGGAATACTTTGAGGAGCTCATCAATCCCACCGACGCACATTCCGAGGAGGAACCAGAGCTGGGAGACCTGGGGAAGGACTGTCCAATCTCTGGGGCAGAAGTCGCTGAGGTAGTCAAACAACTACGCAGAGGCGGAGCCCCGGGGGTGGATGAGATCCAACCTGGGTATCTCAAGGCGATGGATGTTGTAGGACTGTCGTGGTTGACACGTCTCTGCAACATTGCGTGGTCATCGGGGGCAGTTCCTGTGGAGTGGCAGACCGGGGTGGTGGTTCCCATTTTTAAGAAGGGGGACCAGAGGGTGTGTTCCAACTATAGGGGGATCACACTCCTCAGCCTCCCTGGAAAGGTCGACTCCAGGGTACTGGAGAGGAGGTTCCGGTCGATGGTTGAATCTCGGATTGAAGAGGAGCAATGTGGTTTTCGTCCTGGTCGTGGAACTGTGGACCAGCTCTTTACCCTCGCTAGGGTGATGGAGGGGTCATGGGAGTTTGCCCAACAAATCCACATGTGTTTTGTGGATTTGGAGAAGGCTTATGACCGTGTCCCCAGGGGCACCCTGTGGGGGGCGCTCCAGGAGTATGGGGTTGATGGTCTTTTGTTAAGGGCCATTCAGTCCCTGTACCAGAGGACTGTGAGTCTGGTCCGCATAGCCGGCAGTAAGTCGGACCTGTTCCCAGTGAGGGTTGGACTCCGCCAGGGCTGCCCTTTGTCACCGGTCCTGTTCATAACCTTTATGGACAGGATTTCTAGGCACAGCCGTGGTGTGGAGGGTGTCGAGTTTGGTGACAGGAGAATCTCGTCTCTGCTTTTTGCAGATGATGTGGTCCTCCTAGCTTCATCAGGCTCTGACCTACAGCTCTTGCTGGGGAGGTTCGCAGCTGAGTGTGAAGCGGCTGGGATGAGGATCAGCACCTCCAAGTCTGAGGCCATGGCTCTCGGTCGGAAAAGGGTGGCTTGCCAACTCCAGGTCGGGAGAGAGATCCTGCCTCAAGTGGAGGAGTTCAAGTATCTCGGGGTCTTGTTCACGAGTGAGGGAAGGAGGGAGCGGGAGATCGACAGGCGGACTGGGGCAGCGTCAGCAGTGATGCGGACGCTGAACCGGTCTGTTGTGGTGAAGAAGGTGCTGAGCCGGAAAGCAAGGCTCTCGATTTACCGGTCGATCTACCTCCCAATCCTCACCTATGGTCATGAGCTTTGGGTAATGACCGAAAGAATGAGATCACGGATACAAGCGGCCGAAATGAGTTTTCTCCGCAGGGTGGCCGTGCTCAGCCTCAGGGATAGGGTGAGGAGCTCGAACATTCGGGAGAGACTCGGAGTAGAACCGCTGCTCCTCCATGTGGAAAGGAGCCAGCTGAGGTGGTTCGGGCATCTTGTTAGGATGGCCCCTGGACGCCTCCCTGGGGAGGTGTTTCAGGCATGTCCTGCCGGCAGGAGGCCCCCGGGTCGACCCAGGACACGCTGGAGAAAATATATCTCTGGTTTGGCCCTGGAGCGCCTTGGGATCCTGCCGGAGGAGCTGGTAGAAGTGGCTGGGGAGAAGACCGTCTGGAGCTCCCAAATTGGGATGCTGCCCCCGCGACCCGGACCCGGATAAGCGGAAGAAGACGAGACGAGACGATAATTAGGGGTGTAACGAAGGGATGAGTCTAAAATTAGAGATTTAGGGGTGCTCAGCACCCAGAGAGCTAGGCCAGGTGAGATAAATTTAACTGTTTTTCAAATTTTAACACAAATCTGCTTTTTAGTTTATTTAAATGCTGAGTCATAGCAAAAGAATACTGGATTTGAATTAAAAAAAAAACATATGGTGACCCTAATCTCTGGGGAATTACAACTCATTTTAATACAGCATGTCCTGAACATAGACATACTTTAAACAGTGGGGTGACCAGATCCAGACCAACATGATGAGGGACAAAGCGCATGTTGATGGGGGACAATACACGATAAATACTAAAGGATTGTCACAATTTAAACATTGTACTTTAGAATACGCAAATGCAATGCATATGCGGATTATCAACTAATAACAACTGATATTTCATCAAATATTTATCTTTTTCAAAAAAAAAATTCAATAATTTTAACACCTGTTAGGCTGGGATTTGAACCTAGGACTCCTGTGTGAGAAACAGCTTCTCTACCACTGCACCACACTTCAATTGTTCCTAAAACATATACATGTATTTTTGCTTTGCTCTCTGTCATTCAGTTCGTCTCCTCAGGTCTTATGTAAGAACAGAAATAATCATAATAGAACTATGCTGACCCGAAAGAGCAACTTCTCTTGTTTCAAAAGCTGTTTGCAATCTTTTTTAGAGCACAAACCATTGTGGAGTGCAGACGAGGACGCTTTGGTGTTAAAGGATTAGGTACCAATGTCGGACAGTGTCTCTCAATTTGTGGGAGTCAGACATAAACAAATTAAGGTAAATCTCAACTTTTAGGGGTGCTGGGATTCAAGCATCCCCAAAATGGGCTAAAAATGTCCCTGGTGTAACAATACCCAAAACTCACGAGATGACGAGACGAGACACGACATGACATTGAGTTCACAAGACGAGACGAGATTTGATAATAGTTTCAAGAAAACTTCAAAGATCAAATTTAAGCAACAAAAACACTTTCTTCCACACTTTTAGAAGTTTTCCCACAAACTCAACTGATGTCTTTCTTTTTCTGATTTCTTGAATCTTATCAGTAGGGGTGTAACGATACTGAAAACTCACGAGATGAGATTTTAATCAAATTTTAAGACATTTTCAAAGATCAAACTATTGCTGCAAATGTTTTTTTTCCTGTTTTTCTCCTCCTCTCCTGTCTCATCAAAGATACAAATTTAATTTCAAAGGTGAAGAGGGGGGACTTGAATTGTCTAAACAGAGCATGATAATAAACCTACACCTAAAAACAACAGCCAGTATCCATTTAATATAGTGGAACTTTGTTTTTAGACAGTAAAAACTACAGGGCTCTAAACTGCTTTTAAAAAAGTACAGGGGGCATGTCTCCCCACTTCCACCCCCAAATATGTCCTTGTCTCTCTAAGTAATCTTTCAGTCCTTTGCTTCTCAGCTCTCCAGTGCTGTTATTCTGTCTCTGCCTTTTTTCTCCTGGTTTTCTTTTCTCTCTTCTTGTTGAAAAATAGAATTAGTTCAGTTAAATTTCACTAAATCCTTAAAGGATTTGGTCATTAATAGAAAATAAATGAAAAGCTAAGAAAAGCTTTTTTATATAATAAAACTGTTTAATGTAGTGATAATAATAGTGTTTCATATAGATTGTTTTCAGATGCACACACCTGTCTCTGTCGCCTTTTCTCCTCCCCTCTCCTCACGACTGACTGCCTGTTATGGATCCTTTAATGCAGGAGGTTTAGGGATCCACACCTTTCTGCTCTGAGCCACACATCATATCCCCAGCTGTAATTTCACTTTTTCCACTTTCAGGCAGATGCTTCTCTACCAGGGCAGCTGGCAGTGTTGGGCAGGTTACTTCAAAACTGTAATGCATTATTTATTACTTGTTACTGTCATTTTAAAGTAATTTGTTACATTACAATATTACTGTTTTTAAATGTAAGGCATTACACTACTTTTGCATTACTTTTAGTTACTCTCACCAAAATAACTGTAAATATGGATTTGACCATAAATGTAGTTCATGACACTCAATTAGCTCATTCCATATCCAGTGGAATGTGATGTGATGGATACATGGAGAGATATCCAACTATCTGGGTATTAACCCATCCATCCATCATTTATCATCCATCCATTATCTATCATCCATCTATCATTTATAATCCATCCATCCATTATCTATCATCCATCTATCATTTATAATCCATCCATCCATTATCTGTCATCCATCTATCATTTATAATCCATCCATCCATCCATCCATCCATCCATCCATCCATCCATCCATCCATCCATCCATCCATCCATCCATCCATCCATCCATCCATCCATCATTATTAGGGGTGCACCGATTGCAGTTTTCTGGCCGATCACCGATCTTTAGACAACCTTTCCTGCTGATCTCGATTTTTTTTGCTGATCTTGTATTTTTCATAACTAGAAGCCAATTACTTTAATGTTTCCATTTTTATTGAGTAAATTGAATGAATACTCACAAAACATGAGGTAGTGTCCTCTCATATAAAAATTATATATATATATATATATATATATATATATATATATATATATATATATATAAGCAATTAATTAATAAAGCCAATAAAAAAAGGTGCCTCTTAAAAATAAAACAAGAGATGTGAACCATTACCAAAGCCCTTTTCTCAGGTCCTCCTTTTAATTAATAGTACTTTCTGTCTGTAATTTTACTAAAACACTTGTTAAACCTACTCTAATAAACACTTCCAGCATTAACTCTGTGCATTGTGTAAATAACTTCAACATAGTGTCTCTATACTGACTAATAGAGCAGAAATCATCCAGATTCACTTAATGCTGCTCATTTCTTCACCTTATAGGTTTTCTAACTGCGGCTGCATGCCACCTGACTACTCGGCTCCCGTAGATTTTACTTATGGTGCATTTAATGCGCCTTGTAAAAACGAGGACATAGCAGATA
>SSNR01000462.1:197602-216922 GCA_006937965.1 Callopanchax toddi
AGAGACATCAGCTACACTAAACATCCTGATGCTTCCAGTGAGCTCTGGTGGGGCCAGAATCAGGAAGTGAAAAGAGCATCATTTTACCATAAACCAGCCACAATCAGGTGCTCCCCACAAGGGTTCAGACAGAGGAGTGAAAATAATTATCAGAAGAGCTGTCCTATGGAAATACAATCATCGAGCCAGTATACCCGGCCCGGAGGGTTACCGGGGTCCCACCCTGGAGCCAGGCCTGGGGTTGGGGCCCGTGAGCGAGCGCCTGGTGGCCGGGCTTTCGCCCATGGGGCCCGGCCGGGCCCAGCCCGAACTGGATACATGGGCTCATCCACCTGTGGGCCCACCACCTGCAGGAGGAACATGAAGGATCTGGTGCAATGTGGATCGGATGGCAGACCAAGGCGGGAGCTTTGGCGGTCCGATCCCCGGACACAAAAACTGGCTATTGGGACATGGAACGTCACCTCTCTGGTGGGGAAGGAGCTGGAGCTTGTGGAAGAGGCTGATCAGTCGGGTTCAGTGATATAGTCGGGCTCACCTCGGCACATAGCATTGGCTCTGGAACCCGAGTCCTTGAGAGGGGTTGGACTCTCTTGTATGCTGGAGTTGCTCCGGGTGAGAGGCGGAGGGCTGGGGTGGGCTTTCTGTTAGCCCCAAGACTCTCTGCCTGTATGTTGGGGTTTTCTCCGGGGGACGAAAGGGCAGCTTCCCTGCGCCTTCGGGTTGGGGAACGGGTCCTGACTGTTGTTTGTGCTTATGCACCAAATAGCAGCTCAGAGTATCCACCCTTTTTGGAGTCCCTGGGACGAGTGCTGGATAGCGCTCCTACTGGGGACTCCATAGTCCTGCTGGGAGACTTCAATGCTCACGTGGGCAATGACAGCGTGACCTGGAGGGGCGTGATTGGGAGGAACGGCCCGCCCAATCTGAACTCGAGTGGTGTTCTGTTTTTGGACTTCTGTGCAAGTCGCAGTTTGGCCATAACGAACACTATGTTCGAACATAAGGATGCCCACCGGTACACCTGGTACCAGGGCAGCCTAGGTTACAGGTCGATGATTGACTTTATAGTTGTATCATCTGACCTGAGACCGTATGTTTTGGACACTCGAGTGAAGAGAGGAGCGGAGCTGTCAACTGATCACCACCTGGTGGTGAGTTGGATCAGATGGCAGGGGAAGATGCTACGCAGACCTGGTAGACCCAAACGTATAGTGAGGGTCTGCTGGGAACGCCTGGCAGAAGAGCCTGTCAAGATGGTCTTCAACTCCCACCTCCGGCAGAGCTTCGACCACGTCCCGAGAGCAGTGGGGGACATTGAGTCTGAATGGGCCTTGTTCCGCTCTGCGATTGTTGAGGCGGCTGTTGCTAGCTGTGGTCGCAAGGTAGCCGGTGCCAATCGTGGATGGAGTAGGACTGTCGTGGTTGACACGTCTCTGCAACATTGCGTGGTCATCGGGGGCAGTTCCTGTTGAGTGGCAAACCAGGGTGGTGGTTCCCATTTTTAAGAAGGGGGACCAGAGGGTGTGTTCCAACTATAGGGGGATCACACTCCTCAGCCTCCCTGGGAAGGTCTACTCCAGGGTACTGGAGAGGAGGGTCCGGTCGATGGTTGAACCTCAGATAGAAGAGGAGCAATGTGGTTTTCGTCCAGGTCGTGGAACTGTGGACCAGCTCTTTACCCTCGCTAGGGTGATGGAGGGGTCATGGGAGTTTGCCCAACCAATCCACATGTGTTTTGTAGATTTGGAGAAGGCTTATGACCGTGTCCCCAGGGACACCCTGTGGGGGGCGCTCCAGGAGTACGGGGTGGATGGTCTTTTGTTAAGGGCCATTCAGTCCCTGTACCAGAGGAGTGTGAGTCTGGTCCTCATAGGTCCTCATAGGCTTCTTCTCAGTAAGTCGGACCTGTTCCCTGTGAGGGTTGGACTCCGCCAGGGCTGCCCTTTGTCACCGGTCCTGTTCATAACCTTTATGGACAGGATTTCTAGGCGCAGCCGTGGTGTGGAGGGTGTTGAGTTTGGTGACAGGAGAATCTCGTCTCTGCTTTTTGCGGATGATGTGGTCCTCCTAGCTTCATCAGGCTCTGACCTACAGCTCTTGCTGGGGAGGTTCGCAGCTGAGTGTGAAGCGGCTGGGATGAGGATCAGCACCTCCAAGTCTGAGGCCATGGTTCTCGGTCGGAAAAGGGTGGCTTGCCAACTCCAGGTCGGGAGAGAGATCCTGCCTCAAGTGGAGGAGTTCAAGTATCTCGGGGTCTTGTTCACGAGTGAGGGAAGGAGGGAGCGGGAGATTGACAGGCGGATTGGGGCAGTGTCCGCAGTGATGCGGACGCTGAACTGGTCTGTTGTGGTGAAGAAGGTGCTGAGCCGGAAAGCAAGGCTCTCGATTTACCGATCGATCTACCTCCCAATCCTCACCTATGGTCATGAGCTTTGGGTAATGACCGAAAGAACGAGATCGCGGATACAAGCGGCTGAAATGAGTTTTCTCCGCAGGGTGGCCGGGCTCAGCCTTAGGGATAGGGTGAGGAGCTCGGACATTCGGGAGAGACTCGGAGTAGAACCGCTGCTCCTCCATGTGGAAAGGAGCCAGTTGAGGTGGTTTGGGCATCTTGTTAGGATGCCCCCTGGACGCCTCCCCAGGGAGGTGTTTCAGGCATGTCCTGCCGGCAGGAGGCCCCCGGGTCGACCCAGGACACGCTGGAGAAAATATATCTCTGGTTTGGCCCTGGAGCGCCTTGGGATCCTGCCGGAGGAGCTGGAAGAAGTGGCTGGGGAGAAGACTGTCTGGAGCTCCCAAATTGGGATGCTGCCCCCGTGACCCGGACCCGGATAAGCGGAAGAAGACGAGACGAGACGAGAAGAGTTGTCCATGAGCCAAGGAACACTAGAGGAGAGCTTCAGAAGGACTTGGAATTAGCAGGTAGAATTGTTTTAAAGAAAAGAAAAAGTAATGCTCTCAGCCTCCATGGCCTGTAGCAGCTCACCACTGATGTGTGACGACGCGATGTGGATTCTCTGTTCACCTTGTTGAATGATAATTAAATTCGATTGAAAATGTCTTTGTCATTTTAAATACTAAGTGATGGCAAAAATAGATTATGATGGACTATCAGTAAAAACAAGACAACTAAAAATTCCAGTGCAACCTCAACCTGTAACATGATTGTTCCCTGTCATTTCCATTTCCATTTATTTCGATCTCCATTAGCTGCAGTCTGTACAGCTACTTGAGGTCATTCCATTGAATGGATTGTTACTGACACCTGGTGAGGATTTCCCGCTAATAAAACCTTTAGAAATACATTTAGAGAACTGGTTCAATACTTTTTATACCTGCTGAATAGTTCCTGATAAATTCACAAACACTTACAGGATGCAGAGCCAGGACTGCTGGTACTGGACCCCCGTGGCTGTGGCCGTCACGCCCTGGATTGTCTCAGACAGCAGGTGGACTGTAGGTCAGAGGTCAAAGACATGTTAGATGTAGTTTACTTCACATATTCTTAACTTCACTCTTATTTTCCTTCTACATAACTTTGGGTTATTTTCATTCTTCTCATATTAATGCTTCATGGTCTAAAACTGAAATGTCCACAAACTGTTTATTGCCTATTCTCAGTTTTGTTCTTTTGTTTGTGTTGTAAAGCGGATGGAGATTTTTCAGCACCTCTAAAATTCCCAGGAGGATCCAGCTGACTTCATCTTATGACATCCTCTTTAGCTCATCATCATGGAGAAGAAGACAAGGTGAAGATGTTTAGCTTTGTAAGCAGATATTTCCATATCATTCTGACACCCCTCCTTTTGTCTTAGTCTTTCTCTCCATCACTTCTCTTTTTTCTCCCTTTGCCATGCTGTCTCATCAATAAAGTATCTTCCATTCATGCCAGAAAATGATGGGCGTCACCATGACAACAGTATCACAGTGCTCATGGAGCGAGTAAGGAGAGTAGAAAAAGGTGGCTGGGGAGACGAGAAGGCAAGAAAGAGAAGTGGAGACAAAAAGAGAATGAAAAGAGGGAAAACTAGTACAGGGGTTGAAACAAAATTTTTTCATCTGACCGAAAATCAGCCGCTCGCGGGGTGGGGGGTGGATAGGTAGCAAGTGCAGCTCCTTTTGAGACCGGCAGGTCCACACAGACTTCTGTCCAGGTGGAGGAAGCATGTAGTAAAATACGCAAAATCAATGTAGTAATATAAATAATTATTCATTATTTTCTTAAAGAAAAATAACATCAATTTTGGATGCATGTTCAGATCGGGATTTGAACCCAAGACTCAAATATGAAACGCAGTTGCTCTACCTGTCATATCCTGAGCCCCAGCGGGCACACCTCCTCCTCCCTAGCAGCAGGATCTCGTCCCTCATCACCCTCAGCTCCACCAATCACCTCCAGCTGCAGCCACTCAAGCAATCAACTCCTCAGGATAAAACCACCAGCCGGCCAGAAGATGAACGCCAGTTCATTGTGTCCACTTCCCCGTGGTAACTATGGCCCTTTTAATCTAGATCTCCTCAGTGTTATAGTTAATCCTGTTTATCCCTCCTACAGTCTCCCCTCTCAGTTCCTGTTCTCGTGCTTCGTTCTGGCCTGTCGTCCCTTCGTCTGGATCTCCAGCTCCTTCCTCAGTCTCGGTCTCTCCTGGATTACCCTGCCGTTCACCACCAGCCTTCGTTCCCTCTGCTTCCCCCGGCTACACTACGACCGGTCACCATCATCATCATCATCCCCTCCTGCCTGCCTGCCTGCCTGTCTCCCTTCCGGTCGCCAGCTCCAACACCCCATCCTCACTCCGCTCACAGTAAGACTTTTCCATTCCCTCATTTATTCATTCCGTGGTCCCTGCCTGTGCTCACTCTCCTCTCCTCCCTGCAGTGAGGTGGCGTACGGCTCCGTCCGGGACGCTAGGGCCTCCCAAGGTCCACACCTCCAGCACCAGCATCACTAAAATAAATATCTGTTTTCACTTACCTCCAGTTCCTCTGTTGTCTGTGTGCGCTCCAGGGTCCATCCGTAAATGAACGCTTAACAGAATGAACTGGCCCACAGGACCCTGCGACACAGCTCAACACAGCCGTTTCTGAGCCAGGCGACCTCCCGGGGTGTTGTGACAACAGGCACAGGCATATAGCCCTCCAGCCCGACGTCGTCCATCCCCGAACCCTTCTATGGTCTCACGGATCCCCGAAATCGCCCACGACATCTACCAGTCCTCAAGCCCTCCCACCGGCTCCGACCTCCCTGAGCCCCTCGTCGGCTCAGACAGTCCTGGTTCCTCCAGTCCCTGTCCTAGTTCCAGAGCTTCTCAGTCCCAGGACTCACTACTCCTCTCAGGTTCTCTGCTGTTCAGTATTCACCCGCACCTCAGTCTTAGCATCTGGTCCCTCTGTCCTAGCTCCCCTCTGACTTAGCATTCCGCGCTCCTCTGGTTCCACCGGTCCGGTTCCCCGTTCAGTAACCGTCGGGCCGGCCTCTGCTCCACCATCCTTCGGCGTAGCTCCGAGCCCCAGCCCTTCGGTTTTAGCAGCTGGTCCCTCAGCCCGCTCCTCGCCTCAGTACTCATCGGTTCTCGTTCAGCACTCACTAACCCAGTCCCCGTATAGCTATCACTAGCTCCCGGTTCCCGTTGTGTTCAGTCTTTAGCTTCCGGTCCTTCAGCCCTTGCCTGGTTTTCTGGTCTTAGTCCTTGGTGTCCTATTTTAGCCTGGTCCCTCAGGTTTTCAGGTTCCCAGCCTCGTTCCTGCGGCCGCTAGCCTTTGTTCGCTGGTTTTTCCCCTCAGCACTTAGTCCCGGCTGCGTAGCGTCAGTCTCGTGTAGCGTTCACTAGCTTCTGGTTCCCGTTTTTAGCAGTCACCAGCATCCAGTCTCCGGTTCTGCACTCACTGGTTCGGCTCCTGCGTTCTTGATCCTTTAGTTTCTGGTCTCCTCGGTTCTTTAGCCCTCAGTCACTCTACCCTCCATCTCTCTACTATTATCCCGACTCGTAGTTTTTCCCCGGCTCCTAGCGTCAGCACCGGCGCTTTAGCTCCCGGTCTCCCCAGCCTTTGCTGTCGTTCCCTAGCCGTCACCCTCGGTCTTTTGGCAGTTTTGTCCTCAGTCTTTCTCTTTGGTCTGTCTCTCGAGTCCGGTTCTAGCTTCCGGTCCTTGGTTCCTTTGCTTGGTCCCCGGTCCTCAGTTTGTTTTCCTGGTTCGGTTGTTGGTCCAGCCTTCAGGTTTCGGTCTGGCCTTCGGGCTCGAGTTTTGTTTTCTTCTACGCCTTTAGCATCCGGGTTTTTCCATTCGTTTTCCTCCCGGCCGCCTCGGCCCGGGCCGGTCCCCGGCCGCCTCGGCCCGGGGCGGTTCACGGTCGTCTCGGTCCGGTTCCGGGTTTTTCTTTCCGTCCCGGCCTCAGTCCAGTCCCTGCTATCTCAGCCTCTGTCGTTTTTGCCCTTGTATTCTCGTTTTGTTTCCTACAGCCCTTGTGTCCCCATCATGGCTCAGCTCTTCGTTCCTGGTTTGTCCTCGTTTTGGTTCCTCTGCTTTCGTGGATTCCTTAGCTCAGTTTAGTCCTTTTCCGACTCTCCTGACCCAGTCCTCCCTCCCAGTCTTAGTCTTCGGTCCCTGGTCTCGGTTTTTAGCCCTGCTGTTGTGGTTTTTGGTTTTCGTCAGTCTGGGTCATGTCACATCAGGGTTCCTCTCACTGTCGCTAAGGATTACCTGACACAGTCCCTCCTTTCAGTTCAGACCTGGCTGCCGGTCCTCCTCTCAGTCCCTCCTTTCGGTCCAGACCTGGCTGCCAGTCCTCCTCTCAGTCCCTCCTTTCGGTCCAGACCTGGCTGCCAGTCCTCCTCTCAGTCCCTCCTTTCGGTCCAGACCTGGCTGCCGGTCCTCCTTTCAGTCCCTAGTTCCTGTTCCAGGGTCCAGTCAGCCTACGTCCCGTTCCTGAGTCCAGACCCGCTGCAGCCCCTGGAGAACCTCCTGTGCCGCTGCAGCCCCTGGAGACCCTCCTGCGCCGCTGCAGCCCCTGGAAACCCTCCTGCGCCGCTGCAGCCCCTGGAAACCCTCCTGCGCCGCTGCAGCCCCTGTAAGCTCTCCCGCGCCGCTGCAGCCCCTGTAAGCTCTCCTGCGCCGCTGCAGCCCCTGGAAACCCTCCTGCGCCGCTGCAGCCTCTGGCAAACCTCCCGAGTCCAGCTTCGCTGCATCAGCCCCTGGCAAACCTCCCAAGTCCAGCTTCGCTGCATCAGCCCCTGGCAAACCTCCCAAGTCCAGCTTCGCTGCATCAGCCCCTGGCAAACCTCCCGAGTCCGGCTCCGGCGTTCCCAGAGCCCCCCTCCGAGTTCGACCCCGGTGTTCCCAGGGTCTCCCTACAAAGGTCCGGCTCCGGCATCCCCAGAGCCTCCCCTCAAAGTCCTTCACAGGCTCCATCGGCCCTCCTGAGCCCTTCACAGGCTCCATCGGCCCTCCTGAGCCCTTCACAGGCTCCATCGGCCCTCCAGAGCCTCTTCCGGCTCCGGCGTTCCCAGAGCCCCCCTCCGAGTTCGACCCCGGTGTTCCCAGGGTCTCCCTACAAAGGTCCGGCTCCGGCATCCCCAGAGCCTCCCCTCAAAGTCCTTCACTGGCTCCATCGGCCCTCCTGAGCCCCTTCCGGCTCCTCCTCGTCCTCCCGAGCCCCTTCCGGCTCCTCCTCGTCCTCCCGAGCCCCTTCCGGCTCCTCCTCGTCCTCCCGAGCCCCTTCCGGCTCCTCCTCGTCCTCCAGAGCCCCTCCCGGCTCCTCCTCGTCCTCCAGGGCCCCTTCCGGCTCCTCCTCGTCCTCCAGGGCCCCTTCCGGCTCGTCCTCCAGAGCCCCTTCCGGCTTGTCCTCCAGAGCCCCTTCCGGCTCCTCCTCGTCCTCCAGGGCCCCTTCCGGCTCCTCCTCCAGAGCCCCTTCCGGCTCCTCCTCGTCCTCCAGGGCCCCTTCCAGCTCCTCCTCGTCCTTCGGAGTCCCCCGTGGCTCTTCCTCTCCGATGGTGTCGACCTTGTTCCCTGCCACCTTCTGTGGCTCTTGGTCGTCCCTCCTCCCTGGTTCCGGGCCGCTGTCCTGTTGGTGTGCGGTCTGCTCTGCCTGCTTTGGCTCGTCCGCCAGGAGGCGTCCATTAGGGGGGAGGTACTGTCATATCCTGAGCCCCAGCGGGCACACCTCCTCCTCCCTAGCAGCAGGATCTCGTCCCTCATCACCCTCAGCTCCACCAATCACCTCCAGCTGCAGCCACTCAAGCAATCAACTCCTCAGGATAAAACCACCAGCCGGCCAGAAGATGAACGCCAGTTCATTGTGTCCACTTCCCCGTGGTAACTATGGCCCTTTTAATCTAGATCTCCTCAGTGTTATAGTTAATCCTGTTTATCCCTCCTACAGTCTCCCCTCTCAGTTCCTGTTCTCGTGCTTCGTTCTGGCCTGTCGTCCCTTCGTCTGGATCTCCAGCTCCTTCCTCAGTCTCGGTCTCTCCTGGATTACCCTGCCGTTCACCACCAGCCTTCGTTCCCTCTGCTTCCCCCGGCTACACTACGACCGGTCACCATCATCATCATCATCCCCTCCTGCCTGCCTGCCTGCCTGTCTCCCTTCCGGTCGCCAGCTCCAACACCCCATCCTCACTCCGCTCACAGTAAGACTTTTCCATTCCCTCATTTATTCATTCCGTGGTCCCTGCCTGTGCTCACTCTCCTCTCCTCCCTGCAGTGAGGTGGCGTACGGCTCCGTCCGGGACGCTAGGGCCTCCCAAGGTCCACACCTCCAGCACCAGCATCACTAAAATAAATATCTGTTTTCACTTACCTCCAGTTCCTCTGTTGTCTGTGTGCGCTCCAGGGTCCATCCGTAAATGAACGCTTAACACTACCGCTAGACTGCACTTCCTTACTCTTTCCTCCCCTTTTTCTCGGTGTCACTCATTTCTTCTCCTACCTTCTACGTTCGCGTGTGAGAGGGAGGCTGATTCGCGCGTCTAATTACATAAATAACCATAATAACACTTTGCTGAGCTGAAGAGCAACTTCTCTTCTTTCAAAAACCGTTTGAACTTTTTATTGTGGAGTGCAGAAATGCGTTGCCTGCGTTAATGGTCAATGCGGGACAGTGTCTAAATTTGTGGAACGTGTAAAAAGTAATAAAAATACAGGACAATCCTGCACAAAATGGGACATCTGGTCACCCTAACCGCTAGAGTACATCCTGGACTGAGAGACTCGTTCTGGACCGGTCTATCCAGATCACGCCTCCTTCACAGCTCCTCACACAGCAGCACCTTGTTCCGCTGGGGTGCTGTAGTTTTATTGGTGGTGACTTGTCACCTCCGTCCACGCTAAAGGTCGAACACCAGAGATGTTCGCGCTGCGCTGCGGGCGCGCCATGGATTTGGCCAGTCTAGTACAGGACCCGTTCGGAAAATGGCACCCATAACTTTCATTATTCTCATGTATCTTTATTTATGAGCGAGCGAGCGAGAGAGAGAGATCTATCTGACGGAACTTTTTCTCTTTTGTCCCAATTGACGGAATTCTGTCCCCACGACGGAGAACTTTAACCTCTGGACTAGTAGGAAAAAGGAGGAGGTGGAAAAAAGAAAAATACAGGGAAATGAGCAAAAAGGAATGGGGGTGGGGGGTGGGGTGCACAATAAAAAGAGAGAAACTCAGGAAAAAATGAAAACACGTACAGACAGAGGCAATGAGGTAAAAAAAAACTTTAAAAAACAGAAACAGAATGAAGAGAGGAGTCAGAAACAGGAGGAAGACAGTGGACAAAGAAATTGGAGAGATGAACGGGACTCAATTCAATTAAAAGCAGTAAGCCTGACAGCCGAGAACTAATCAAAATACATCCATTTTCTCAGGGATGAGCTGAGAGGACAGACCAAAAAAAAGACGGAGGAAGAAAAGACTAAAGGATCAAGAGAGGAGGAACTGAGGAGAAAAAGAAAAAGTCGCGAGTTACAGAAGAGTTGGGAAAAAAACAACAAAACAAAAACAGATTCAGACGAATGTGAAGCACAAGGTCATCCACCATTCTCTCTATCAGGTGTCTCATACCAGAGACAACCTAACAGCTGACACTACCAGCTTTCTGCTTTGCTTTCAACATAATGAATGAATGAATGAATGAATGAATGAAATCTTTATTTCAAACATTTTTTTGAACAAGATTAAAATAAAATAAACATTTATTATAGACATTAAAGGTGTGGTAAACTGTTTATTTTATAGTTTTGCCCTGTTCTCTAGTGTAAATAAATGCTATGTGTGTAATTTTTATAAAGAAAAAAGCTATGATGCTTCTATTATAATATTTAGAAGTTTGCGGTTTCAGATCTGTGCTAGAAACAGCAGATTCTCATTAGTATTAACGATATGCACAACCCTTGCTTCTGAATGGCTCTAGGTATTTGATCATGAATGTGACGGTAAAATAACGTAGCCAGACTTTATGTGGATAAAATGACGATGCTGTTTACTAAGCTAAGATCGAAGGAAAAATTAGAAGAACCGCTTCCTCAGCATTTGTCAATTAATGTTTTAGAAGGGTAATACTTACATATGAATTTACGTTTTCTCCTCAATGCTCAGAATGTACTGCTGTTCAGCCGAACTGAGCTGAAAGCTGTCTGTAGCACGTAGGAGTTGCTATGCTAATGTAGCCAAATGCTAGGAACTGCAAGCTTAAAGGGATACTCCACCGCCAAGTTATTTTTGTCTATTGCCATATTCCTGAGCTAGATAAGTGGGCAAAAACTCTTTGTAAACAGCCCAGCCATTTTACTGATCCGGCAGTACTCGTTTTGCTTTAGCTTAGCATCAAACACTGTAAGTGAATGGTACCAAATAGCATTGCCAGAAAAAACATCCATACAACTCACTAAATAGTGATAATAATTCGGCCTAGTGACCTCGGTAAACATATCGACTGCAAGGGAAAATAAAAAGTAACACAAAGGAATTACATCTACTATTTTTAACTCGGGACTACTTTTATGACAAAGAGCAGCTGTAACCCTCTGCTGAACGGCGCAGCTCCTGTGAACAGCGCAAAGACATGATGCACGGTTCTCTAAAAACTTCAGCCAATCCTATCATTTGGACTGAACGATAGGATTGTCAGTCCGGCTGCCTGTCTGCCGTACTTCTGCACTGCTTGGATCCGACATTAATCCGCCCAGGCACATTTTGCAGTAGAACATCCCGGAAGTGAGAAAAGGACAGAAACAGCCAGCTGTTAGCGCTTCCATTTTAGGAAAAAATACCAGAGTCCCCCCCAAAAAACACCTTTTTAGTTCACTGTCTTTGAAATAAAAGAAATAAAAACAATTTAGTATAAATTTTATTATAATTTATAAAATCATAATAGAAATGTAAAAAAAAAAAATTGTAAAATTGTGCAAAAACAAAGCCAGACAGGGGATCTGATCCTGACCTGCAGCCAGTCTCAGTGAAACACATGGTGTTCTGACTGGATCCTCATCAGAGCTTCAGTCTCAGTTTGTTCATGAGAGATCTCATGTTTATATAAAGTATTACATAAAAACATATGTAATAAAATCTTTTAATCCATAATAAATAAATTGTGTGTAATTGAGACAACAAGTGCTGCAAACACGTGTAAAGAAAAGTCTCCAGCCTTCATTTATCTTTGGTAAAGTCAGAGATCTGTTGGGGCGGCACTAGCTCAGTTGGGAGAGTGGCCGGTCTGGTAACCAGAGGGTCACCGGTTCAATCCCCAGCTCTGGCTGGGTTAGATTGTCATTGTGTCCTTGGGCAAGACACCACCCACCTTGCCTGTGTGACTGTGTGTGAATGTTGGTGGTGGTCAGAAGGGCCGATGGCGCAGAATGGCAGCCTCACCTCTGTCAGTCTGCCCCAGGGCAGCTGTGACTACAGACGTCTGTCATAGTTTACCACCACCAGTGAGAATGACTGTGTGAATGAATGATGTAACTCTGTAAAGCATCTTTGAGTGACCTAGAAAAGCGCTATATAAAACTGATGCATTATTATTATTATCTGATGGTGTAGGAGAGGCGGACCAAGCCATGCTACACCTGGGGGCAAACACACATGCACACTCATGAACACACAAAGAAAAGTGATTGGTTTCCTACGAGCGATGAGGCCACTTTGAATTAGGTGATTAAAGTGCTTCATACAGACGAGGCAGATGAAACACTTACTGTAAGAATCCATCACAGCCAATCAGCATGCACCTCACAAAGATGGTGATGAGAGGATGGGGTGAACAGGACAGGGTCAACAGGGACACCTCAGAAGCTGCCAATTTTGTCTTCTGAGCGGAGTCAAAAAATAAAGTTTCCTTTAACTTTTATTATTTTAATATTTTCTTTGTTTTGAATCAAATTGACAGTGACTTTAATCTACCTGTTACTGAGCTTTCATACAAAATCACCAGTGATTCTCAAAAAGAAAAATTCAGTTGTAAGTTTAGTGGGCAAATAGAGACGTATCTTTGACAGTTTGGCTGGTATCTGTAATCACTGAATGACTCAATAGATTAACCCGGTCCTGAGCACAAAGATGAAGAAAAACAGCAGACTAATGTTGATTGGTGGAGAAGGGAAGCACTGATTACAGCCTCACAAGGGCTGATGATGACATATCCATCCATTTAGCACAGCTTACCATCATCAAAGAAAACAAAACTCTGAGACTGGTCTGCATGTGGAGGAGGGAGAAAACCAGAAGAAAACACAGTCAGTTCACTCACCTTCATCAGCACACACCTTCTGAGGTTTGGTATGAACGCACAACAAAATACATAATACAGCATGGTACTTATAGGATACATACAAGGAACATACAGCGTACTTATAGGGTCCATAAAGTGAATTTACAGGGAACTTATAGGGTATTCAGGATACTTAGAGGGTATAAACCGGCTACAGACGGTGCAAAACACTGCTACAAGGTTCTTAACAAACACAAACAGACATATCCATTTCACCCCGGTCCTGGCCCGGCTCCACTGGCTATCTGTGCTTTGTAGGGTGCGTTTTAAGATCCTGCCCTTTGTTTTTAAAGCCCTGAATGGTCTTGCACCATCCTACCTGTCTGACCTGCTTACGCTCTATGTGCACTCTCTGAGGTCTGCTGACCACTTGCTACTTTGTACACGTACATTATGAACTACAAAGCAGGAGGGGTGCGGGCTTTTGTACACATAGCCCCCGTCCTCTGGAATGCGCTGCCCATTACCGTCAGTCGGCATCCATCACAGTCTTCAAATCACGGCTAAAGACCCACTACTATGAGCTGGCTTTTAGATAGAAACTTTATTTTAGTTGGTTTTTTATCTTAATGTTTTTTAGGTGTTTTAAACTTTATTTATCGATTGTTTTAATTGTGTTTTTACTTGGTCTCTGGTTTTTTGTGATGTGCAGCACTTTGGTCAGCTCACATGCTTAGGGCTGTCATTCATGCAATTAATCACGATTAATCGCATGAGTGTCCATAGTTAACTCGCGATTAATCGCAATAAATCGCAAATTTTTAAGATGTTCTCAACTGACCTAAATTTCTTTTTTCTTGTTTCAAATATTCTTTTAATTTAAATCCAGGCAGTTTACCAGTTACTTCACTTGCTAAGATGTGATACAAGAAATAAAATGTATCATCCATTCTGACTCTGACAGGTTGAATCAGCCTTAATATCAAAGTATTTCTCTCCTATAGAATTAGTTCTACTCATCACATCACATTAGGACCTTTGAATCATCCTATTAAACCCCAAAATGTCTAAAGCTGGACTTTTTCTGACAGACTATTAGTGGCATTTGCAAAACCGAATGCTTTTCAGAATGCTCAACAAATGTTCTTAATCTCAAATAAATGTACCTGGTTAAATAAAATTATTTAAAACAACCATAGACCATATTAGACCATATTCTAACATTGCAATATTCTTTGTTACAACTTTAAACTTTAGTTTTATGAAATTAGTTGTTAGTTCTTTTTAGGTCTCTCCTTTTCTGCTCTGCTCTGTGACGCGTGCGGGCCGGCGAGGGGGGAGGAAGGGGGGTCAGGTCTGCAGGTCTGACACACAGAGAGGAGAGGGTGTCTTTGTGACTCAGCTTTGCTGCGTTTTTGCAGCTTTTAGGAGGCAGACGCTTGATGAGCCATGAAAGATTGTTTATTTAGAAACGTCCTGATCGTCGGTACGATCACGGAGCGGCTTAGGTTTAGTGGCGAGGAGACCAGGAGATCTCCGCTGAAAACTTTCTAGTTTATCCGACGGGGAGGAGGGCTCTCTGCAGCAGCTGCTAGACCTGTGTGGTCATACGTCCGCAAATCAAAACTACGGAAGTCTGCGCGTTAATCGCGCGTTAAAAAAAAATAACGCCGTTAACGGGGGCTTTGCGTTAATGCGTCAATAATTTTAACAGCCCACTTTTTAAAAATAAATTTGGCATGGTATGGTATGGTACTTATAGGCTGTATAGAGGGTACTTATAGGCAGTGTTGGGAATAACGAGTTACAAAAGTAATTAATTACTGTAATGCATTGCTTTTTTCTGTAACGCAGTAATGTAAGGCATTACAGAAAAAAATCTGTAATATTTTACTCGGTACAAACGTCAGTAACGTGCGCATTACAGTGCATGTTTAACCTGGATTGAAGTGGTGGGTTTTCCAGAAGAAAAACGCCACCAAGAGCCAAATGTTTCCCTTCCTGTAGTCAGACAGAGCACAGATGAGTCCGGTTCTGTCTGGGCCACACAGCAAACTCATGCGTGGTTCAGAACAGTGTCGGAGGAGTGCGCACAAGTTGCATGCGCTGCTCAAGTTGTGTGCGCTCACGGTAACAAAGGCCCTCAGCGCAACGCTCGGAAACTGAAGCAAACTGATAAGTTTCCTGATAAAGAGTCGCTCTAACAGCAGTGGCGGCCCGTCCATAGGGGGCGCTCGGGCGCCGCCCCACCAGTCCCAAGAGGAAGAAGAAGAGAAATAGGGATCACAAAATATAAAAAACTAGCATAAAAATAAAACTAAACGAGCCATCCATTATATATACAATAAGTGCTGTGTATAATCTGCATTTAGGTGTAGTTTAGAAAGGTTTTCTTACTATTTTTTACTGGACCTATAGGTCGTGTTTCTTTGGGTTCTACTGCGCATGTCTGGACGGGACGCCGTCCCAACATAGCGCATTGTTTTTTGCTCCTGACACATGCGCACTGGCAATTTTTTCCTGATGTGACATGCGCACAACGGCAGGAGACTGGAGTGTTGCTCAGACCGAAACCGGAAGTTCTTGCTCTCTTTTTAATGGAGGGTAGAAAATGGATATTTATTCAAAGAATCCTTCTTTCCTGCTTGTGAAAACAAGCCGAATGATTCAATTTGTCCTGATTTCATCAACTCAATGGTGAGTGACTTCGTTTGCTTGTTTTTTTTTCTTAATGACTATGTGTCTGTCACGGATTTTCCCATTCAAAAACCCCATAGGCGGAGCTAGCTGCGGCTAGCAGTGCTAAGTCCTGATGAGTGAATTTATACCTTAAATAGCGATATGTGTTTGTTGAGGTGTATGCCGAATGTTAGAGAAATACAGGTACTGCTGATTGAATACGTTGGTTTATGTAGTTTAGCCCGTTTTTCATGCGTTTTCTCTAGTTTTCAATAAATTATTATGGCGTTTTAAGGAAGTTTGGTCTGACTGGGTTTGATGGGACTTATCAGTGGATGTGACTTTATTTTGTTGTTAATTCACTTCATTAGTTGCGCTGATTGTCATGACTTGCTTGGTTAGTGGTTGTTGTCTGAATTGTAACATTAATTATCTGACTGTATTAGTTATAGGTGGATTTATTTGTTTATGGTGTCAGTAGAAAGATAATTGTGAATATTAAGTAATGTTTTTGACTTTACCAGGTTGTTTTTTCCTTGAAACTTTTACAACTTCTGTTGTGACCACATTGTGGTTGTTTTTTATTTTTATTTGTATCTAATTATATTGATATTATTCTAAGATCTCCTTATGAAGACTTTATGATTTCTTTACTGTTTGATGTGTAGAATTAGACCTAACAGCACCACATTTCTAGAGAACTGGTGGTACTAGGGATTTTTACCAGCAAAATATTCAGTCAGATGAAAATATTATCATTCCCTGCCCTAGTGGTGATATGTGACTTTTTTTTTGCGCATCTGAAAACTGACTAGCAAAAATGCGCCCCACCCAAAAAAATTTTCCCCAGCCGCCACTGTCTAACAGACTAGATTACCGTATTTGCTCGCATATAAGACGAGGTTTTTTTCCATTAAAAATAATTTTGAAAAGGGGGGGTCGTCTTACTATCGTGCCCCAGCAGGGGGCGCATGCTTTATGTTCAAACGGCAGAAGCGCCGCCAGCAGGAAGCAGCTCTTAGACCGCGAGCAGTCCCAGATGTCCGCTCCACCTCAAAGTTACAGGTCTATTGAGGATTAAAACATCTGATGTCAAAGTCCAGCTCCAGCCAGATCAACTTCTGGCGTTTTCAGACTAGTTTGGGTTTTTGGTTCGGTCCGGTTCTGTTTATTACGTATGGAGCCGACACCTTCTGTGGGACCCGCTGCAGCTGCAGTGTTTTCAGCGTGAGCTCTGTACAGGTGAGCGCGTCACTCTATTCACACACGCATTCATCCTCAAGCCTGAAAAACACCTGAGAATCCAGCGCTGCCTGACGTCCACAGCACCCGGTTCTGAAGCTGCGCGCGCACACACACACACACACACACACACACACACACACACACACACACACACACACTCAGTGAGAGAGAGAAGGAGAGAGGGAGGAGGGAGGGCCCACACAGCCAGAGTGAGGAAGAGAGAGCTTCTTTTTTCTCTTTTTTTTCCCAATTGACTGAAATATGTTGTCACATAGAACTTTAATTCCTGTCTGATTAATAAGCAAATATTAAAGCAGTCTATAATTAAGGTATCATATAAATTATTTTCTCAAAATTTAATAAAAAATAGTTTCTTTATAAAGTGAATTTATTCTTTTTTTCTGAAGATCAGTCTTGAAAAATGGGGGTCGTCTTATAATCAGGGTCGTCCTATATTCGGGCAAATACGGTATTCACATCAGAAGTTGGAGAGTTCGCTCTCTCGCACCATGAGCAGAGGAAACCACGCATCATGCAGCGTCTGCTGCAGGAAGAGGAGCAGACAGGTGGAGGAGATCGAAGCACACAGGTACAGGTAGGAGTCTAATGAAGGTCTCCCATGTGCACAAGCTCCCTCAGGTATATATACAGTATATATGTGTGTGTGTATAGATTTAAATATACTGTATGTAGATATGATGGGTTAATATATGGATGAATAGATGGATGGATGATAAATGATGGCTGGATGATAATAAATGATGGATGGATAAATGGATGATAATAAATGATGGATGGATGGATGGATGAAAAATGATGGATGGATAGAAAAATGATGGATGGATGGATGGATGATAAATGGATGGATGGGTTAATATCCAGATAGTTGGATATCTACATGTATCCATCACATTACTTTCCACTGGAGGTGGAATGAGCTACATTTATGGTCAAATCCATATTTAGTTATTTTGGTGAGAGTAACTCAAAGTAATGCAAAAGTAGTGTAATGCCTTACATAAAAAAAACAGTAAAATTGTAATGTAACAGATTACTTTAAAATGACAGTAACAAGTAATAAATAATGCATTACAGTTTTAAAGTAACTTTCTCAACACTGCTTATAGGGTACATACAGGATACTTATAGGCTGTATACAGGGTACTTATAGGCAGTGTTGGGCAATGTAGTGTTACGGAATATGCTAATCCAATGACATTTGACCCCTGGTCACTCATACACACTACTGTACTTTTTCTGCCAATAATCTGGATTATATGACCATTCATCATGTCCTAACCTCTTTATAACCTGACTCAACATCCCTACAGATGTCCGCCAACCTTCTGGTCAGATGACTGTCCAGCCTCCGGCCAGATGACCTCACTGGACTCTCTTAGTTATAATAAACTCAGATTCTCATTCAGCCATCTTTCTTACCATCACAGCCTTGGACACTAGGTTAAAGTGATAATATGCAACTTTTTCATATTTTTAAATCTTTTCCTTGAGCCAGTATGTGCTAATATGACCCTTTACAGGCTTAATGAAAAGTCACTCAGCCCCATCTGGTGATTAGATCCGGAATACCATGATTGCAAAATCTCCATCGTCGTCACGGTACCCAGGCAGGGTATCTGCAGGTTCAAGGAAGCCAAATTTAAGACTTTTTAAGACTTGTTTTAAGGCTGCTTTGATCAAATTTAAGACCTTACATTCACGGAATGAGAAAGGGGATGTGACCACCTTACGAATAGTTCTGACTAAACCTTTATTGGAAGTGAAAGTGCAAAAAAAATTACAAACATCAAGATAATTGCATTATATCTTACAGAAGTGTATTGCATTCACCTGAAAATAATTTTAAAAAGCTCCTTTTTACTGAATTAACGAGATAATAACAGCCTTAAATGACCAGACCCTTCTAGACCCTAGAGGTCTGGTGTACTGCTGAGTTTCAGATCTTCATAACCCAGAAATCATAGAGGCCCTAGAAATTTAAGACCTTTGGACACTGAATTTAAGGATTATTTATCATTTTTAATTATATTTAAGGCCTTAATTTTGGAAATGCAAATTTATGACCTTTTAAGGCTTTTTAAGGACCCGCGGATACCCTGCCAGGAAGTCACGTGTCTCACGAGGGTTAGGCTAACCCAAAGTGGCTAGCTGTTATGCTAGCTCCGGAGTGTTTTTAGCTCATGATTCCTGCTTTTTTTCAATCTCTCCCTGCTTGAACACAGCTGATTTCTTTGAAGGAGTAAATAACCGCTCCTGTAGAAAACTATGAAGGCTGAGGAGACATTTCAACAGTTAGATTTAGGTGTTTAGAAGCTGAAACAATCTGGTAACTTTTTAATGGCAGTGATTTAAAACGGACACCAGAGGGAGCCCAAAACAAGCAAAACTGCATATTATCACTTTAATCTCTTGTTTACATTAAGTGTGCCTGCAGTGTTCCTGCTCCAAGGTCGTTCACTCACACATTCACTCACAGTGTTATAAATGTGTTCTTCTGCTTCAGTCTTATTTCTGCATAAACCTTTTTCTTTTTCTTTTGCAGGCTACCATCACTACTTGCCTCTTGTGTAGAAGTAAGAATTGATAGGTTTTTATCAATATCAATGCCATTGTTGATTCTGCTTATTGATCAGATTCCTTAACAAATCCCTTATCTTTTTTTTTTTTTTTTTTTTTT
>SSNR01000462.1:216932-237552 GCA_006937965.1 Callopanchax toddi
TAAAAAAAAAAAAAAAAAAAAAAAAAAAAAAATCCCATATCAATTCTTGAGTAGTTCTTAAGCGGCAAAAAAAAAGTTCTACAGTCTTCTGCACGACAAGCAACCGTCTCCTAGTCATCCCTAAAGTCAGGACACACACCCACGGCAAAGCTTCTTTTAGTTATTACGGCCCTCGCCTCTGGAACGGGCTGCCAGAGGACCTCAGGACCGCAGAAAATTTTCAGGTTTTTAAGAATAGACTCAAGACCCACCTTTTTAGATTAGCTTTTAACGGATTATTATTTATTTAGCTTTTTATTCTCATTTTATTGGTCAATTTACTATTCATATAAGTTCTCGTTATTTTATATGCTACGCATTTTAATCCTCCAGTGTTTCCTCTGTGGAGCCCCCTGCCTTGGGACCGGTGGTCGGCGGTGGCGGCTTGGGCGCTCCCCGGTAGGGCCCGGGCAGTGGCGGGGGTTGCCACCCTCCATCCCCGGGCGCCCTTGGTTGGTGTGTTGCTGCTGACCTGGTTCTACAGCTGACGAGGCAGAGGGCCCACTAGATGGCGTGTTGCTCATTACTGGAGCCATCTGAGCTCAACATAGTGTTTACTGTGGTTTTTATGTGTATGTGTGGGTGTATGTGTGCCTGGGAATGGGTTGTGGACTGGGAGGGGAGAGTGTCATAATTGTTCTATGTGTGAGAAAGGGAGGGAATGTGGGTTGTATGGGTCTTTTTAATCTGTCAAGCACTTTGTGTTGCTCGCTCTGGCATGAAAGGTGCTATATAAATAAAGTTTGATTTGATTTGACAAGCAAGCATGGTGTGATTTGTGTGTGTTTTAATTTTTTTAAGTACTAGGATAAATTAAGTTATTGCTGAATAAAACAAGAACTACAGAGAGGTCCGATTGTTGATTAAAAGTTAAAAGGGCTTGCCAAAGCACCGAAAGCATCAGAGCGACGAGGGGAGAGCCAGGACAAACCTGGTCCTGCTTCTGGACTCAAACCTCTGCAAAGCCTTCAGCCTCCTGAGTCACCTCAAAGACTGCAGAGTGTGATTTGTGTAAAGCAGAGTGGGGGACTCGGCATTTGTTGTGACTTCATCTGTAAACGCTGCAGCGGTTCCGTCTGGACCTCACCTCGTTAAGCCCCTTTGCTGCCCGGGCTGCGCTCGTCCGACAAAAACCGGGCTATTGTTCTGTCGGACCAGAGAGAGGTGTATAAAAGTCTAATTTCTCCATGGGAAAGATTATTGACCAGCAAATTTTGGGGAAAACAGAAACAAGAGAATCGTTAAGAAGAATTGTTAAAGTTAGAGGTGAACAATTCTGATGGAATTGGTTGGTTGGAACGGGTTCTAAGTTGGAACCAGTTCTCGATTCCCACCCCTACTTGTGTCTCCACTGTTTTTCTTTTCACCGTCATAAGCTTCTCCATCTCTACTCCTCCATCAGCGCTCTCCCTCTGTACACTGGGGCACTCGTGTTTGTCTACTTCTGCTGGGTTAAAAGGGAAGCCTATTGATTAGATTGAACGCTGCTGCCACCTAGCAACTGGGGGTGGTTTAGCATTCCATTATGAAGAAAATGTGCTAAAAGGTAATGAATTCTCCTTCATCCCGCACGCCCCCCCCCCCCGTAAAGCCCCCACACCCCCCAGGGGGGCGCGCCCCACTAATTGGGAACCACTGGTCTAAGGTCACATGACCCAGAGTGAGGGTGTCTGAGAAAAGACGTTCAATCACAAACAACGTCGTGTATCTCCCAAACAGTTTGGAGTACCGTCATGATTTTTATCTCATTTGGCAGCTTTTTTTGTCTGCTTCATTTAATCCAGAGTCACTCTTCTCTAGGACCTATGGTTTTCTCAGAAATGGCCCTCAAAGGTCCAGAAACTCCCCTCAAATCCTGTCATTTTTACATGTAAACGCAGATGATTTTTTCTGTCAGACTCTGATTTCTTCATCAAACCTCTCTCGCAATTTTACAAAAACGGTAAAAGCTATCAACCCAATTCTTCCAAATGTTAGAGTCCAATGTCTTGTGACCCGTTTAAAGTTTAAATCCAGTCTCCAGGTGATTGTGTGTCTGCACAGTAGGCTTAGGAAGAGCAGTGGGTTTTGGCGTTTTTTCCAGGTCCCAGTGAGATTTTGTATGGATCCTTTTGGTGTTTTTTTTGCGAATTACATCACCATGGTAACTCTGAATGCTTATAAAAGTAATAGCACACATCACGCGACCGAGTCGGTCCTTTTGATGTATCATGTGTAGGGATGGGTACCGAATCCGGTACTTTTTAAGGTACCGACCGAATTCCATGGCACCGACCGAGGACCGACTCACATGATCTGAAACGGTGACTTGTTTCGGTACCTGTCCGTCATTAATGAGAACTTGTGAGACAGCGATGAAGCCTGATAAGCTGTCGTTGATGCTGCGCGCGCGTCACCCTAGGCATGTTGTGTGCACGTGTTTCGGACGTGCTACAATTGTGTGCGTTGCACGTGCGTGTGTGTCGGAGCCTCAACTCGGGAAGAGTTGCACGCATCTCTCCTGTACCACAGCTGAGAGAGGAGCAGCTGAGTGTGTGCCTGCGTCGGATCATTAGAACCGGACCAGCATATGCTGCTGCCAATCAGAGTAGGCAATCCAGCTGGATCAGCCTGTGGACCGGGTCAGCGGACCACCAGGTCTTGTGAATAGGCGGATCTTGGGGGTGAAGGGATCTAAACTCTGGACTGTGGGTTATTGGCTCATTTTCTGGTTTCTTCAATGATTTGCCGAATAGCCAGAGACATTTTGTGTGTGTCCACTGTTTTAGATTAGTTTAATAAATTGTTGTTATTTTATTTGGGAAAGCGCCTCTGTTTGCTGCTTCTGTAGAGGAGCCTTTTTAAAGGGGAGATTAAACCCTCCCATTATAGCTTCAGTTCTAAAGGGTCCCATAAAGACAGGAGAGGTTAGGAGGGGGAAAGACAAAATGGGCAGCAGGTAGGGGAGGAAATAATCTGAGAGAGAAGAAATGCCTCATGAATCTCCTGATCATAGTGTTCCCTGAGGACAAAGTTAGAAAGACAAGGAGCTGGGTTTGAATTTTTGCATCATTTATAAAACATTAAGCAGTTGGTTAAAAGTTTTCATATTGAAGAATTTTGTACAACACTACGATAAAATACAGTTTTGTTATTTACCATGATTTTAGTTACTTATTGTTAAACAGTATTTGAGAAATAAATATATCCAGTGTTCGCGAAAACTTTTGAGCCACACCTGCCAAACTGGCAGACGTGGGAGCGTCTCAGGCAGGACATTTTTGACTCACGTAGGACAATGTCCTCACGTGCTGCAAATCTGTATCTTTTTAATAGTGGGTATTATAGTGACCTAATTAATATAACACCTTCCCACCACCAATCAAGGCAGCCCAAAGCGCTGAACACAGTCAAATACAGACAGTAAATACAATGATAAAACAGAACAATAAAAAACAACAGGCCAAGTATAAAAATATCTTCAATGATTAGTCTAAAACTCAATTTAAAAAATTGTCAGCAGTTTAAAAGACACTAAGAATCTGGTTAAAAGACAGGCAACAAGAGGCAATAAGCACCAACTCCTATACATCATCAGACCACCATAATACTGAGTCAGTCTGACTCTAGAGACCCAGGATGCTGCTGGTCTAGTTTCACTCAGGAATCCTGTTCAGTTTCACTTTTCTGTCAATCAGGATCTGATTATGGCCTTTTAATGATTGAGTAGTATTTTGCTGTTAATATTGTTTATGCTCTAAATTACTTTACAGTCAGGTAGTTATTCAGATTTTTTATTTAAATTTATTTTTTTAAATTTTATATTTACCTGTCACTTTGCTGCTGGTGCACCTGAATTTCCCCACTGAGGGACAATAAAGGATTTCTATTCTATTCTATTCTATTCTCTCCTTCATCCCATTCTCCTCTTCAGAGGCTGAAACAATAACAGCAGAATAATCCGTGAAGTTCTCAGATGATCCTCCTGTTCTCACTCTTTCACTCTTAAAACTTCTTTCTCTTGTAGTTTGGTTCCTCATCCTAAAGTAACCAGTTAACAGTTACTAGATCATATGGGCTTTGTTTGGGGACGATCAGCAGCACTTTCAGGTGAAACCCCATCAGCTGTTCTGTGTCATCAGGAAGGAAACATGTCAGACATTACCGATGTGTTTTAATATTGTCTGACGGAACTGTTTGTTTGACCTTTAAATAATGATGACAAGGAAGAACGGACTGAATAAAAACTAAACCGTGGTGGTTACAGTTCGTTTAGGAAGCTAATATTAGAGAAGACAGAGGCCGACGCAGATCTCAGAACGTTCAGAATCTGAACGCTGTGACGTCAGAGAGTCTAGTCCACCTAGAAGCTCCAGAGGAAAATAAAACACTCAGAACCTCCTAAATGATCGGAGGCAACGAAGGCTGCAGAAATACTTTGACATTTCCCATCAGCACGCGAGCGAATGCGCGTGAATGAGACAGGTGCATGCGCGAAAAGAAGCGAGCGAGTGAGAGGCGCGCGCGCTGCGAGCAAGAGAACGACAGAGAGAGAAAAGGAGAGAGAAAGAGAGAGAGTGAGGGATACAACTGGAGAAGCAGCACGCCGGACAAAGTGTCCGACGATTTTCAGTTTTACGTCGGACAATTTTAAATTACGTCGGTAATGTCCGACGGTCCAGCGTGTTTTCGCAAACACTGTATATCTAATTAAAAAAACGATTTATTTAATTATTAAACACTCAAAAAGTATCAAAAATTGATACCGTTAAGTACCGGTATCGATTTGTAGGTACCGAGAATTGGTACCGGATCGATTCAAGTGTGAAAAGCACCCATCCCTAATCATGTGTCTGGCTGCAACCCTCTGTGCGGGCCGCATTAATGTTGACGGAAGAGGAATAAAACAAGCAAACAAACAAACAAACAAACAAACAACCTACCTACCTACCTACCTACCCATCTACCTAACTAACTATGACATCGCTTTAGAGGTGCATAATGATAGGGGTGCATTGTTTCGCATAGCACACCCTAACAAGCATTTTAAAGTCAGGAATTTTGTATTCAAACATTTTCAAGCATATTAGCTCTTTTTCAGTAATCAATAGACACATAAGGAGCCCAGCAGGGGTCAGAATCACACCTACAGTAACAATGTGTGCAAAACAAAGTGTTGCTAAAACCTGAACCATGTCTCCCTCTAACTGTGGTGAGTTGACCATACGTAACCATTTGGACCGGACATGTCTCCTCTGTGTGGAACAAATCACGCAGGTTTCAGCCTGCTGAGAGGAGTATTTAAGGACCATCCTTAAAGTGAACCACTCGCTACAAAAACTTCAATAAATTCATTCTAACTCAATCTTGGGTCCCTAAGCTCACAGGAGACACCAGCTGCCTCTGTCTGGTTATGAGGCAATGTTTAAAAAGGTTACTTTTGTGTGTGTGTGTGTGTGTGTGTGTGTGTGTGTGTGTGTGTGTGTGTGTGTGTGTGTGTGTGTGTGTGTATGCACGAACGTGCGTGCGTGTGTGTGGAAAGGGAGAAAGGGAGAGAGAGATGGAGAGAAAGAAAGAGACTAACCCAATCCTTCTAATCTTACCCATAAACCTCAAACTCTAACCCAGACCCTTTAACCTTCTATCTCTAAGCCTTTTATCCTAACACTATGTCAAAATATGTGCGTGGGAATGGATTCTTACAATTTCACATTTATGTTTGTGTTTATTTTGATACCTGACCTCTGTCGGGCTCCATTGACATAGATAATTTTTTATTTCATGAGCTCAGTTTGAGTAACCTGTCTCAACTTTTTTCCCCCTTCACTTTGCACAACAGCTAGTTTTTCCAAGTGTGTATGGGATAAGCTGCACATCCTTGTGGCAGACAGTAAAGTTGCTGTGACACAGAGACAGAACACATCCCTGTCTGTGTGTAAAATACTTAAGGCTCTGTGTGAGTTCGGTGTCAGCTGTAAGTGCAAGAATACAGAAGTCCTTTCAGAACAGAGCTCATCTCAAGTCAGCATAGGAAAAGAAAGAGCTATGAATAAATTTGAAGTGACAGGTTTTACTATAAATGTGCAAATGGATTCATAATTCCAGCACACAAAAATACAATCTGTGTACACAGATGGGATATCAGTTGTGGATATACACACACCAGTGGCGGCCCGTCCATAGGGGGCGCTCGGGCGCCGCCCCACCAGTCCCAAGAGGAAGAAGAAGAGGAATAGGGATCACAAAATATAAAAAATAACATGAAAATAAAACTAAATGAGCCATCCATTATATATACAATAAGTGCTGTGTATAATCTGCATTTAGGTGTAGTTTAGAAAGTTTTCTCACTTTTTTTTCCTGGACCGATAGGTCGTGTTTCTTTGGGTTCTACTGCGCATGTCTGGACCGGACGCCGTTCCGACATAGCGCATTGTTTTCTGCTCCTGACGCATGCGCACTGGCAATTTTTTCCTGCCGCATGCGCACTGAGTGCAAAAAATAGGAGATCGCTCGGGACGCAGGTCTTCAGCGTCCCTGTGTGACATGCACACAACGGCAGGAGACCGGAGTGTTGCTCAGACCGGGACCGGAAGTTCTTGCTCTCTTTATAATGGAAGGTAGAAAATGGATATTTATTCAAAGAATCCTTCTTGCCCGCTTGTGAAAACAACCCGAATGATTCAATTTGTCCTTATTTCATCAACTCAATGGTGAGTGACTTTGTCCGTTTGTTTTTTTCTTAATGACTATGTGTCAGTCGTGGATTTTCCCATTCAAAAACCCCATAGGCGGAGCTAGCCGCGGCTAGCTGTGCTAAGTCCTGATGAGTGAATATAAATAGTGACATGCGTTTGTTGAGGTGTCTGCCGAATGTTAGAGAAATACAGATACTGCTGATTGAATACGTTGGTTTATGTAGTTTAGCCCGTTTTTCATGAGTTTTCTCTACTTTTCATTAAATTATTATGGCGTTTTAAGGACATTTTGTGTGACGGTTTGATGGGACTTATCAGTGGATTTGACTTTATTTTGTTGTTAATTCACTTCATTAGTTGAGCTGATTGTCATGACTTGCTTGGTTAGTGGTTGTTGTCTGAATTGTAACATTAATTATCTGACTGTATTAGTTAGAGATGGATTTATTTGATTGTGGTGTCAGTAGAAAGCTAATTATGAATATTAAGTAATGTTTTTGACTTTGCCAGGTTGTTTTTTCCTTGAAACTCTTACAACTTCTGTTGTGACCACATTGTGGTTGTTTTTTTATTTTTATTTGTATCTAATTATGTTGATATTATTCTAAGGTCTCCTTATGAAGACTTTATGATTTCTTTACTGCTTGATGTGTAGAATTAGACCTAACAACACCACATTATTAGAGATTAGGGATTTTTACCAGCAAAATATTCAGTCAGATGAAAATATTTTGCTTCATTCCCTGCCCTAGTGGTGATATGTGATTTTTTTGCACATCTGAAAACTGACTAGCAAAAATGCACCCCACCCCAAAAAAATTTCACCAGCAGCAAATGACACACACACAACTTGTAATGTGTCCATACTGATCTCTGATTTCTTCAGCAAACAAAGACGTGTTGGTATGTGAAGGCAGAAACATCCTTCTAATTACAGGTGAGGATTACTCAGTGGTTTGTGGGTGTTTATAATCAGCACAGTTTGCTGAGAATCTTGTTACTGTTAGGTGTTACTGCATACAAGCTTTGCTTCACAGAGCGACTAAGTAGAAGACTGTAGGAAGCCACCATGTTGAAAATCCTAATAGATAGAGTTTCTGCCTGTAAAAATCCTTTTTTGTGAGTCAATGAATTCACCTTCAGGTTTGGGACTTTTACTTTGAAAGATGTGTTGAAAAAACACACAAGGCACTGCGTTGCCCCAGCAACACAGAAAGGATGGCGATTACAGACACAAGTGATCCCCAGCTTTTAACCAAAAACCATCACTGGAATTTCCACTCATCTAAGAAATGGCTTTTTAACACCTTCAGCCAGCGTCTCTGCTGCTGAGTGTGTTCTTTAAAGCTTCGTGACAAGCTGCCCCAGGCCTCCAGGAGCTGCAGTAAGTCTGAATCAGACTGACTGCTGTTCAATCACGCTAGACAGGATCAGGTTAAGATTTAAGTTATGCTAACCCTAGCTGGCTGATTTACTTAAAAAAGATTAAACAAAAACAAATAACATTAAAAAGTACAGCAGGAAAAATAAAAATTGTACACATCATCAATTTTCTAAATACATCTATTTCTAAAGGTTCTATTAACATGGAATTGTCACCAGGTGTTATGGGAAGCATTTTAGTCAAATTTACAAACAAACAAACAAACAAACAAACAAACAAACAAACAAACAAGCACGCACGCACGCACGCACACACACACACACACACACACACACACACACACTTATTGATAAATAGTTAATAAATACTCCATATAAATAAATGTCCCCTTAAAATAAAAAGAACATTGAAAAACATTTTTTAATGGGGAGCTTTTTTGTCAGTTTCAGTTAGTTATATTTCTGTATTTGTTTATTTCTATATTTATTATATATTGCTATATTTATTATATATATCTGTATTTATTTATTCATGCATTTTTTTCATTTATTTCATAATGTGTTATTTTGTGACACTTTTATTTTGTAAAGCTATTTTACATTTTTCAGGGACTTTTATTTTTTTAACTTTGTTTTTATTTCATGCTGGTATTATTTCATTTCATTTTGTTAAATGATAATAAGGTCTTCAGAAGTTGTATTGTTAATATATATTTTAAAGACTTACTTGTCCATAAGAATGGTCGCCAGCACTGCACCAGTCTAGGTACTTCTGCATACACTCTGTAATTGACATCTGTACGTAGGTGATGTCTAACGTTAGTGGCTAATGTTGACCTGTGCTAAGTTCTAATTGCATGGGGCTCAACGGGATGGAGAGTGGGCTTAATAAAAAAAAAGTGATGTACTATTTTATCTTATATCATAGAACAGGGTCAGACTATCACTGACATGCATTTAAAAAATCAAATATAATTCCTGAAAGGGGGAAACTCCAGAGATCAGCTAAAAGAAAGAAGACAGCATGCAAAAAACATAAAGATGAGGGAGGTTTAATAGTGTTATCAAGCTAGATGGCCAGCATAAAATAAATAAATAATCATGGTAAAAAAAAAAGCTATTGCCTGCATACACAGTAAATTAGGACTTACAGATGCAATGTCCAAATGTTCTTAAAATCTATAAACTTGAAGGGTAAACTTTTGTTGAGCCTGGGGCACCACAAATGGAGTGGCCTGTACCTCTCCAGTCCTGAATCCTAGAGGGAACCTCTGGGATCAGCTGTGTCGTCATATAAAGGGTCATAACCCCAGAACATAATGACCTGAGGGCAGTCCTCCATGCATCAGCAGAAAATAAGTAAAACCTGTGAATAAGATGAGACGCCCAAATGCAACTGATGCTCAAGGTCACATAATATAGGCATTTTTATGTTTTGTTGTATTCCCACCACTGTTGTCACCAACAACTGAACAGTATGCTGCAGTACAACATTATGAATAGAAATGTAGCCACTGAGCAGCACCTCACATTCAGCCAGCTGCAGCAGACACACCATTTCTGGGTTTAAATACTACAGGATGCTCCTACTTTCACTGAGACAGTTGTTTCCCATTTTCTCATTTCTCATTTATTTCGAACTCCATTAGCTGCAGTCTATACAGCTACTCTTCCTGGAGTCGATACAACTCAAAAATTATACAGTGATACAACAACAACAACAAAAAACAATAATAATAATTTAAAAAAATGTACAAACCAAATAAAATAACCCCCCCCTCATCTCCTCTACTCACACACACTCATACATACATACAGTACATACATACACACTCTAATATTCACAAGACCCAGGCAGTTAATATTTACAGTACATAGGTACGAGGTAACATATCACAGTAATACAATACTATTGATTGATAATAGTTCCAGCTATCTTTAGAGTGATCCTATTCAGGGGACATTTTCTGTATCTATCAACAAATAAATGTAATTAAATTAAATGTAAAGAGTCAGAGCAGGAAAAATGATAATCCACACATTGCATCATCTGCAGCACTGGCCATTATTCCTCTGCACAATGCCCCCATCCTAAATCCCAAGACAAAAACGGAACCAAAAACAGGACAAAAGCCTCTAAAACCAACCCTTTTGTACAAGTAGGAGCAGGGCTAATTATCTCTCTGGGCTTTTATCTTTTTTGTTTATGTGATTCGTCTTTTTCCTAGTGGCTGCTCTAATCTCCTCCCTCGTCTTTATCTCACAGCTGTATTACAGTCCAAAAGAGCCAGCTGTGATACCTCACAGTGAACATGGATATGATTACCTCAACAGATCTGGCCCATTGATAACAGACTCGGGTGTAACACGAACATATTTCTGTAGAAGGGGTCTTTGTTTCTTCCCCAGAGATAAAGGTTCCCTTCAGCACTGACAAGTGAACTCTGGGAAATCACCAGTAATCTGGGAGCTCCATGCCTGTCTCAGAGAAGTGGACTGAAAACCAGAATGTCAAATTGAGAACAGCTTCCTCATTAAAAATATCTAAGTCCAAATTCAAAAGAGCTGAAATCCACAAACACCTTCTAACACATAATTCAAACAAATGTAGTAACTTTACTCATTTCTGTGAATAGAACTCAATAGCTTGTGTACAGTTCTACTGCTTATGTCAAACTTTAAGTATTTTCTAATTGTTGCATAAATTTTAAGTCGCTACCATGTATTTATTAGAACATTAAACCTTAAATTCATGTCAGAAATGCTCTGATTTCCCCAGTGACGGCTCCAGCATATTCAAACAGAACATTTTAATTCACAGCAGAGGAAAAGTTCATGTTGGTCTCCTGTAGTTACTTTGTGATTTTTCTTATTATCAGGATGTCCAGAAATGAATGTTAAAGGTGTCCAGCTGATTTAAAATTGAATTCAGTCCAGTTGATTTATCCACAGCTCCAGTTCACATCAGATCAACAAACCCAGATCATTTCAGCCCAACTGACTGCAATAAATGTCATTCAGTTATAATCAAATTAATTCCATTATAAAAATGCCAAACCTGCCCTATATAAATAAAACTGTCGTGGCCAATTTTGTTTATCTAAGTAAAGAAGCATTTAATTATTATTGTTTTAAGTTTTAAATTTGCCTAATTCTTGTTTAGTTCTTTTTTACCTAAATGTTTAGAAATGTTTTGTTTATTTTGTTAACCATTAAGCCCGCCCTCGAATCATAGAAAAGAGACGCACCAGGTGTGTTGAGATGAGAGTTTTTGTTGGAAAAAATGTCAGGTGTGGCAAGGCAGAGAGTTAACAGTTTCTTGACCACTTAGAGCTGTTAGAATCATTTTTTGGTTAACTTTCGTTTAGGTTTATATTTTTGGACTATTTCTGTTACCTTTTGAGATTTGATTTTGTAAATAAACGTTTTTAATTTAAACTAAGAAGCAGCAAGTGCGTGCAATTATACCTATGACACCTGTCACCACCATTGGCCTAATTTTTGGTGATTTTTCGTTTGGAAACACTCTGTGGAACTTGGAGGCCGAGACATTTAAGTAAAAAAAAAAACTGGTTATGATGTCGAGCTGGATAACGAAGACACCTGAAGCAACCCTGGACTGTTGGATCGAAGGAAAAAAGACTGTTTGGAGTCCATGAGTAAATGCACAGCATCGGTGATCGGAGTGGAGACGTTGAGCTGCAACGTGAAGCTCTCATTTTAGAATATTATTTGGAGCTAAGGAACTGAGTGTGTGTTTGCAATGGATCATCAAGATAAAGACGATGATAAGGAAAGAGAACTGTTTAGTTTTATAAAAAGACGAGCAAAGCTCGGCGTTCTAACAAGAAAATTAAATGAGATCCATGCCCTTATTGATGAGGGGGAGTCCAAAGCCTCCGTAGAGGAACAGATGAAAACATTTAACAATTACTTAAGAGAGTTTATGGACTTGCAGGCATCTGTGCAGAGACTTTTGAATGATGATGAGAAGGAAACCGATCACGCTGATTGGTACGAACCAAGACTGATGCGCTTTAAAGAATTTATGGATGGCATAGAAGCCTGGTTGGAAGCGGATCCTGACGTAAAGGATGAGAATTCAGCTTCGGGTGTTGAACCCAAGCAGGAGACAGACGTCGGACCGGAAGACAGTGTTTCACAATCAGCGCAACAAGCGCACAGCAAAGTTTCTAAGGCTTTAATGGGAGCCTCAGCTAAAGCACTCAGTAAGGCAACCAGCAAAGCTTCAAGTGCAAAGAGTAAAAGCTCCTGTGCTGTTTCAAGGGCATTGATGGAAGTGGAGGTGGAAAGAGTGGCGTTGAAGGCGGAGGCGGACGCGCTGCAGGAAAAACACGCGTTGGAAATGGAGGAAATTAATGTAAAAGCAAGAAAAGAAGCTTTGGCTCTAAGAACCAAGTTGGTTGTTTCCGATGCAAAAATGCAAGTTTACAACTCACAGAGCCAGCGGAGCCAGGTGTCCAAGGATGCTGCTGACACGGGGTCATCAGAGTTCATACTACAGCTACAGCTCAAAAGGCTTCAAAAACACAGAAAGCACCTTTAGCTTCTTTACCTTTGAAAGAACCCACACTTACACGTGCACATACAGAGACCAAGGGCGATGTACACAACAGTGCATTAACGGAGATCATGAAAAAACAAAATGAGATTGCTCATAAAGCAACAGAGATTATCTTTGCTCCCATCTATAGAGATTCCTGTTTTTAGTGGTGACCCATTGCATTTTAGGTCTTTTCTCAAGGCTTTTGAACAAGGGATAGAAACAAAAACAGACAACATGCAGGATAGGCTCCACTATTTAGAACAGTTCACATCAGGACAGCCTAGAACTTTGGTGAGGAGTTTTATGCATATAAATCCACAAACTGCTTATGATGAAGCAAAAAGGCAGCTTGAATGGAACTTTGGAAACAGAGCAAAGATAACATCTGCATTTATTGATAAGGCTCTGACTTGGCCTGTTTTAAAGTCTGATGATGCAACAGCATTACGCGCTTACACTCTCTTTTTAAGAAGCTGCTTCAACACAATGGATGAAGCTGGGTTTATTGATGAGTTGGAAAATTCAACCAATATGAGAATTCTTGTTTCAAAGTTACCTTTTAGACTTCGTGATAAATGGAGATTAACGGTTGTTGATATAACGGAGGAAAGCAAGTCCAGAGCAGGATTTAAAGACCTTCTTAAGTTTCTTGAAAAACAAACAAAAGCCGCATTAGATCCTGTTTTTGGAGAGAGTCAAAATCAAAAAGAAAAAATGACTTCAAAGCCATCAAAAATACCTTTTAAACTTAAAAGCAGTAGCTTTGCAACGTCCGTTGCTGCAGTTTCAGAACGGAGCAAGGATGCACAAAACCTAAAACAACCTCTGTTAAAACAAGAGGTTGTCAAAGGGTTAGTTCAAACACATTGCTTGTTTTGTAACAAAACCCATTCTTTGAGCAAATGTAATGCATTCCAACAAAAGGCCAACAATGAAAAGGTGACTTTTCTTAAAAGTAAAGGTCTTTGCTTCGGCTGCTTACAGAAGGGGCACATGAGTAAGACCTGTTCTCAGCGTCTGACATGCAGCACCTGTAATAAATTTCACCCTACTGTTCTGCACATAGCATCGAAAGAACAGCAATGGAAAGCTACCGGAGCTGGGAGTAAAGACTCCTCAGTCTCAAATGCGTTTGTATCTTTGAACGCAGGCAGCCATACTGGGGCCGGGTCAACGAACTGCGCTCTGTCAGTGGTTCCAGTTAAAGTAAAGTTGGAAAAAGGGACACAGGTTGTCGAGACGTACGCCTTTCTAGATCCAGGTAGCTCTGCAACATTCTGCACAGAGTCTTTAATGACGCAGTTAAACGCCTCTGGAAAAAGGGTAGAAATCATGTTAAAAACTATGAGTCAGGAAAGGCCTGTACGTAGCTACAAGCTTTCTGGTTTGGAAGTAGCTGCTTTAAAACAGGATGAATATTTAAGGCTGCCTGACGTGTTTACACAAAAAACCATACCAGTTACTAAAGAAAACATTCCAAAAGAGGAAGACATAAGAAAATGGTCTTATTTGAAAGATGTTGAGTTGACGCCAATAAATGCTAGCATAGGGCTGCTCATTGGTGTAAATTCTCCAAAAGCTTTGGAACCCTGGAAAGTAGTTAACAGTGAGGGTAATGGTCCCTACTCTGTATTAACGCGCCTTGGATGGATTGTTAATGGTCCTTTCAGTCAGAGTAGAGAGGATGATGGACACATTACTGGCTCTATACAAGTAAATCATATCTCAATAAGCAGTGTAGAGGAAATGCTGGTTAAACAATATAACCAGGAGTTTGATGAACATCTGTGTGACAAACATGCAGAAATGTCTGTAGAAGATAAACAGTTCATGGACATAATGTCAAAGTCAGCTGTGCATAGAGATGGCCATTATCATTTGAAATTGCCGTTTCGTAAACCTGAAGTAATAATGCCCAACAACAAGCAGGTTGCTCAGCAGAGGGCACTTCATCTGCTGAAGCGTTTTCATAAGGACAGATCATTCTTTGAAGAGTACAAAGAATACATGCATAATGTTAGTTTAGAAGGGCATTCAGAGGTCATACCACAGGATGAGTTGGAACAAAAGAAAGGGAAGGTGTGGTATTTACCTCATCATGGAGTTTACCACCACCGAAAAAAGGTTCTGCGTGTCGTGTTTGACTGTGCATCAACCTTTTGTGGAACATCACTTAACAAAGAGCTACTACAAGGACCAGACTTAACTAGCACGTTATTGGGTGTGCTAGTTCGCTTTAGACAGGGTCCAATAGCCCTTATGACAGACATTAAAGGGATGTTCCACCAGGTCAGAGTAGCAAAGGAACATGTAAACTATTTACGCTTTCTCTGGTGGCCTGGCGGAGACATCACAAAAGAGCTTGTTGAGCATAGAATGCTGGTTCACATCTTTGGTGCAGTGTCCTCACCAAGCTGTGCCTCATATGCCCTATTAAGGACTGCCGATGATAACCAAGCGTTTTACCCAGAGGAAGTTATAGACACGATCAAACACAGTTTCTATGTAGACGACTGTCTTAAGTCTGTTTATTCTGTTGAGCAGGCTGTCTCTCTTTATCAACAGCTCTCAGAAGTGTGTACAAAGGGGGGATTTAGGCTCAACAAATGGGTATGTAATGATCGCTCTGTCCTCTCTTTGATTCCTGAGGAAAACAGAGCAACAGGTGTAAAAACCTTGAACCTTAGCCGAGATCAGCTTCCTACTGAAAGAGCCCTGGGGGTGCAATGGGCTGTTGAACATCCCAAGTATTCTGTCCAGTGTCAGTTCTGTTTACGACCCTTTGGGTTTCTTAGCTCCTGTCGTCCTACCTGCAAAGCAGATTTTACAAAACCTGTGTAAAATGAAGGTTGGCTGGGATGAGACAATCCCAGCAGATATGACACAGACATGGAATAAGTGGGTCGAGGATTTAGCTCTTCTAGACACATTTAGCGTTAAAAGATGTGTAACACCCAAAGGTTATGGAGCTATGGTGCACAGTTGCATCACTTTTGTGATGCTAGTGAGACAGGGTACGGTGTTGTTTCATATCTTAGGCTGTGTAACAGCAAACAGGAAGTGTGTGTTTCCTTTGCTATTGGTAAAGCTAGGGTAGCACCGTTAAAACAAGTCACCATACCACGTCTTGAACTTGCAGCTGCAGTTTTAGCGGTGCGTTTAGACAAAATGCTTTCAAAGCAACTAAAGCTTAAACTAAGTGAAGCAGTTTTCTGGTCTGACAGCACAACTGTCCTGCAGTACATTACAAACACATCCGCACGATTTAAAACATATGTAGCTAGCAGGATCTCTATCATTCATGGTCTGACAAAGGTCAGTCAGTGGAGATACATCAGTTCAAAGCTAAACCCAGCTGATGTTGCCTCTCGGGGCATGAAGATTAGCGCTTTCCTAAAATCTACCACCTGGATCGAGGGTCCAGACTTTCTCGCCAAACCTGAATTGCACTGGCCAGCAGTTATGAAAACACCTGTCCTCACGAGAACTGATCCAGAGGTAAAATACCAGGTCCTGGCATGTGCAACTGTGCGGAAGTAAGTATGTCCCACTACAAAGCTGCTAACATACTTTTTCAGCTGGACAAAGTTGAAAAAATGTGTGGCTTGGATTTTGAAGTTGAAAGAAAGACTTATGTCACAAGCAAAGTTAAGACAGAAGTTGGGCTCGGATGGTGGAGGTCAAACCCATGTTAAGCAGGTAGACAAAGGAAATAACCTGCTCACAACCGATGATCTGTCTACAGTGGAGGAAGCCATTGTGGGCTTTGTACAGAAGAAACATTATATGGAAGAACTTACAGCTTTAAGCTCTGGTGCTGTAAAGAAATCGAGTCACCTCTACAAGCTTGATCCTGTCATTACTGGAGGTGTGTTGAGGGTGGGTGGCAGACTGAGCAAAGCAGCCTTACCAGAGAAGACGAAACACCCTGTAATTTTGCCAAAAGAAAACCATATTTCAAAGCTCATTCTTCATCACATCCATGAAACCATCGGCCATAGAGGAAGAAATCACATGCTCTCAACCCTTCGTCGTAAATATTAGATTCCTCACGCTAATTCAGCTGCTAGAAAAGTAATCAGAGACTGTATGGTGTGTCAAAGACAACGGCAAAAGCCAGGTGAGCAAAAGATGTCAGATCTTCCTGTGGACAGAGTTTCAGTCAAACTACCACCATTTACACATGTTGGTGTTAATTACTTTGGACCAATAGAAATGAAGAGAGGAAGAAGTCATGTAAAAATATATGGAGTTCTTTTCACATGTCTATCCTGTTGTGCAGTTCACCTTGAGGTGGCACATTCCCTTGATACAGATTCCTGCATAAATGTCATCAGGAGATTTTTCTGCAGAAGAGGACAAGTCAAGGAAATCAGGTCAGACAATGGAACCAACTTTGTAAGCTCAAATCGTGAACTAAAGAAAGCCATATCAGAGCTGAATCAAGAAAGAATCCAAACCAAATTGGCACAGGAAGGCATAAGGTGGACCTTTAACCCACCTCATGGAGCCCATCATGGAGGGGTGTGGGAGCGGCTGGTTCAGGAAGTAAAAAGTGTACTGTGTTCAATCACAAATCAACAAGTACTAGATGACGAAGCCTTGCATACAGTTTTATGTGAAATGGAGGCTGTGCTGAATGATCGCCCAATTACACCTTCTTCAGATGATCCCAATGACACGGAAGCACTTACTCCCAATCATTTACTTCACTTAAAAGGCAAACCTGTGCTGCCACCAGGTTTATTCAAAAGGGAGGATGTGTATGCTCGCAGGAGATGGTGACAAGTCCAGTACCTGGTGGACTTGTTTTGGAAAAGATGGGTGAAGGAATACCTTCCTATGTTGCAGGAGCGACGCAAGTGGAAGACTGTTCGCAGGAACTTTGCCATAGGAGATGTTGTACTTGTGGTTGATGAAACTTCACCAAGGAGTTCCTGGGCCATTGGACGCATCACTGAGACCAAAGCAGATGTGAATGGGTTGGTCCGACGTGTTCGTGTCAAAACACAGACCAACGACTTGGAGAGGCCAATCAACAAAATTTGCCTCTTGATAGAGGCCATTAAAGGACAACAGTGACTTTAGGCATGCCTCCAACTGAGCCAAGTTCTGGAACCTCTGGCTCTACATTTACACTACATTACATCATATATATGAGGACCTTTTGAGTCAATTATTGTCTGTATATTATTATTTTTTAAATGTAAAACAAGAGTTACTGCCTAAACCTTGTGCTGCTGTTGCATAATTGTCCACATTTTTGCAGATGTAATTCTTGGCACATAGAATTAGGGGCCGGGATGTCGTGGCCAATTTTGTTTATCTAAGTAAAGAAGCATTTAATTAGTATTGTTTTAAGTTTTAAAATTGCCTAATGCTTGTTTAGTTCTTTTTTACCTAAATGTTTAGACATGTTTTGTTTATTTTGTTAACCATTAAGCCCGCCCTCGAATCATAGAAAAGAGACGCACCAGGTGTGTTGAGATGAGAGTTTTTGTTGGAACAAATGTCAGGTGTGGCAAGGCAGAGAGTTAACAGTTTCTTGACCACTTAGAGCTGTTAGAATCATTTTTTGGTTAACTTTCGTTTAGGTTTATATTTTTGGACTATTTCTGTTACCTTTTGAGATTTGATTTTGTAAATAAACGTTTTTAATTTAAACTAAGAAGCAGCAAGTGCGTGCAATTATACCTATGACACCTGTCACCACCGTCGGCCTAATTTTTGGTGATTTTTTGTTTGGAAACACTCTGTGGAACTTGGAGGCAGAGACAAAAACAACATATAAAATTCTCTTTTGGTACAGGGATGGGTCAAGATATGTTTTCGTATGGGGTCCAGTAAAGACACAGATATTAAAATACATGTTCAGTTTAGACAGTTTTGAGAGTTTTGTCACCGGTCCTGTTCATAACCTTTATGGACAGGATTTCTAGGCGCAGCCGTGGTGTGGAGGGTATTGAGTTTGGTGACAGGAGAATCTTGTCTCTGCTTTTTGCGGATGATGTGGTCCTTTTAGCTTCATCGAGCTCTGACCTTCAGCTCTTGCTCGGGAGGTTCACAGCTGTAGCCTCACCAAAATAGGCTATATCCTCTGACCTTTGACCTCTGTTGACCATCACAACAATAATCCATCTTTTTCCCAACAACTTGGAATACAATCACTCTTGGATTATGTTTAACCCTGAATCAAGATCCCTACAGGTGTCCGACTTTCCACTTTCAGGTGTCCACTTCCCAGATGACCTTAACTGGACACTAGCTGGTCTAATAAAACACTCTCTGTAAAGAAGTCTCTTCTTTAAAACCACAGACTGGTGTTCCAACTGTAATCTCTTGTTTACAGAACATTCTCTTGTAGTGTTCCTGCTCAGGGTCACCCACACACTCACACTCAAAGTGTTATAATATGCTTATCTGCTATGTCATGCATTTCTACAATTATAATGTGAGTGTTTAACGGGCAGAAGTCATATGTGAGTTGGTAACTCCCTCACAGTCCCTTATCCAATCAGAGCCATTCACAAGTCACTAACTCAGTTTTGATTAGTACACTTAATATCTTCTGATTGGTTGAATTTAAGATTACGTAGTCTCAAAACTAATATTCAGTTCCGGTACGAATCAGTCTTGTCTTGTCTGGTCTTTGATACAATCTGAATGCAGCCTGAGCTGCTATCCTTAGTCTTAGCTGAACCTTCATCAGCTTTGAACAAGGCCTCCCAGTTTCTCCCTCACTACGGGAACTGATCAAGAATGACTTCACCATGCCGAGGGTGACCTCCCTTGCTGTCGCACGGATCTCAGGGCCATCAGACGATTCCCAGGTGAACCAGCTAAACTGCCTCCTCTGGGAACTGGGCCTTCATCCGGGGACCTGTTCCACCTCTGCAAGAGGCCGCTCACCCTGCTGGACCCACGAGACCTGCAACTCAGTAAGAAACCCCTTTCTGATCGAGAGGCTTTGCTTTGATAAAGCTTAATTCTTCCAAACTAAATTAAGCAAAACTAAATCCCATTCCAAACTCAAAATAGCCCTGAATTGACTCTTAAAGTCACAACTAGGTTAACTAAATTAACTAACCTCCCTAGTCATTAAAACATATGCTACGGTCCGTTAAAAATCACAATTAACCTATCTTTAACATCCTCAACATGTTTAAGAATATTAATTGTGTTTACATCAAACTTTCAAATTGTTTTATCTGTCTGTGTTCTTAGGTTTTTCAAATTAAATGATTGTTCAATCTTATCTGGTCTGAGCTTCACATTATTAATAAGGTATTTCAATTCACTGTACTCTTTCAAAGAACCTAGATACCTTCAATAAATATGAGCTATTATCAGGGTTAAATGACAGTTTATCACTTTTCATTATAAACCAGAAATAAGCTAATGTTTATCTGAAGAGGGTGTAGTTAAAATAACTAATAGTTATTTCTAAACGCTACACAGCCGAGTGTGAAGTGGCTGGGATGAGGATCAGCACCTCCAAATCTGAGGCCATGGTTCTTGACCGGAAAAAGGTGGCTTGCCAACTCCGGGTCGGGAGAGAGGTCCTGCCTCAAGTGGAGGAGTTAAAGTATCTCGGGGTCTTGTTCACGAGTGAGGGAAGGAGGGAGCGGGAGATCGACAGGCAGATTGGGGCAGCGTCTGCAGTGATGCGGACGCTGAACCGGTCTGTTGTGGTGAAGAGAGAGCTGAGCCAGAAAGCAAGGCTCTCGATTTACCGGTCGGTCTACGTCCCAATCCTCACCTATGGTCATGAGCTTTGGGTAATGACCGAAAGAACGAGATCGCGGATACAAGCGGCTGAAATGAGTTTCCTCCGCAGGGTGGCCGGGCTCAGCCTTAGGGATAGGGTAAGAAGCTCGGACATCCGGGAGAGACTCGGAGTAGAACCGCTGCTCCTCCATATCGAAAGGAGGCAGTTGAGGTGGTTCAGGACTGT
>SSNR01000462.1:239385-258198 GCA_006937965.1 Callopanchax toddi
CGTCTGCAGTGATGCGGACGCTGAACCGGTCTGTTGTGGTGAAGAGAGAGCTGAGCCAGAAAGCAAGGCTCTCGATTTACCGGTCGGTCTACGTCCCAATCCTCACCTATGGTCATGAGCTTTGGGTAATGACCGAAAGAACGAGATCGCGGATACAAGCGGCTGAAATGAGTTTCCTCCGCAGGGTGGCCGGGCTCAGCCTTAGGGATAGGGTAAGAAGCTCGGACATCCGGGAGAGACTCGGAGTAGAACCGCTGCTCCTCCATATCGAAAGGAGGCAGTTGAGGTGGTTCAGGAATCTGGTTAGGATGCCTCCTGGACGCCTCCCTCGGGAGGTGTTCTGGGCATGTCCTGCCGGCAGGAGGCCCCCAGGTCGACCCAGGACAAGCTGGAGGAAATACATCTTCAGTTTGGCCTGGGAACGCCTTTGAACGCCCTGGGAATGCCGACTTTGCCGGGGAGAAGATGGCCTGGGCTGCTCAACTTGGAATGCTGCCCCCGCGACCCGGACCCGGATAAGCGGAAGAAGGCAAGGCAGTTTAGACAGGAACTGATTTAAAACAAATTGTTTACAGTTTTGATTTGTGTAGAGGACTAATGAACATAACTCAGAACATGTAGAAAAAAACACAAGCCTCATGTTTACCTATTTAGAGTCTCACAGGCTCTGTTCCTGGTGTTCTCACCAAGCCACTAGTCAAAACTACCTTCTCCTCTCCTCCATTCACAAGACTTTATACTTTAACTTAAAGGGTCATTCCGCTAAAAAGTGATTTTTTTTGTGTCTGTTGCCATATTCCTGGTAGTTAGATAAGTGGGCAAAAACAAGTGAGCATTGTGAGAAAAAAAGTCCTTAAAAATCAATCAGTAGTGATACTAATTCTGCTTAGTGACCTTAATAATTATATTGACTGCATGTGAAAATAAAAAGTAAAATTAAGGAATTACAGGTACTATTGTAGATTTGGGACTACTTTATGACAAAGAACAGCTCTAAGCCTCCCTGAAAGGTGCAAGGACATGACACAGCAGCCCCAAAGATGCCTACGTCCATAAAAATGTATCCACACGTTGTTTGCAAACCTCACAGATGATGAATAATAACACAAAGTTGCGAGCTGCACAGAGATATCTTCAAAAAACGTTATCGGGTTTAGCTTAGTAGCCAGTATTTGTCTTTACAGAAGTAGGTGTCTGTGGGGCCACTGCACCATGTCCTTGCGTCCCTTGAGTCCCAGAACGCTCAGTAGTGTGTCTGTTTAAATCCTTTTACAAGCTCCCCTCTCAAATTTTCAGAACGCTCAATCCATCCTTCACAACGCGCATGTTCAGACAGACCAATCGAGCAGTGACTTCCTGAGACGAGCACGCATGCATCATTCTAGCTGCTGCTGCCGTGTTATTTAAGCGTAAACATATTATGAGAGTTCAACGAGTTACATATAAGCTAAACTCAACTGTTTAATGTTTTTGTAGTTATTTTATGTATATTTTAACATACACTGTCAGAAATGAAAGGACAAGAATTGTACCTTTTTTGTCGCTGGGGTGGTACCCTCAAAAGTACAGTTTTGTACCTTTAACTGGGGGTTATATCCTAAGGGGAACAAATGTGTACCTTTTAGAGTACATATTTATTCTCCTTAGGGTGCATATGTGTCCCCTTTTGTCAAATTTGTCAAATTGGTACCCTCAAAAGGTACAATTTTGTACCTTAACTGGGGGTACAAATTTTTACCTTTGTAGTTTGTACCTTTTATTAGTCAGACTCAAACATGTACCTTAGGGTACAAATTTGTTCCCCTAAATGGTACAAATGGTACAAATGGTATAGCCCTCACTCATGGTGCCAACAAAATATTAGAAATGTCACAATTTAAAATCAAAATTGAAATACAAGTAACTACAAAGGACTGTTAGAGTAGATTTATGCACGCATGTACATTTGCACACTTTATAAAACCACAAATAGCTATATTTTGTCAATGTATGTAATCTCCCATGAGCCTTTGCTGCTGGACCAGACTAGATCAAACTTGCTCCAAGCTCGCGGGTAACCCCTCTGGCCACGAGCCTAAGCAGCTATTATCAACATGGAGTGTCGTCGTCGGTGGCACACAGACAAAAGGCATTTAAAAAATGCTGGGAGGAAGACTATTTTTTACAGATATCAATGGTAAAGCGGTCTGCCTTATTTGTAACCATTCCGTTTCTGTACTCAAGGAGTATAATATTTGTCATCACTATGAGACAAAGCACGCAGGATTTTCACAATGCAGAGGTGATGCCCGAAAGAAAAAGACCAGGGAGCTGCTAGCTGCTAGCACTACATATGATTACAAATAACAAAGTCAGTTGTTTGTTCTAAATGCCTATATGTGACTTACCGATGGTATATGTCATATTTTGATTAATGTTCTTTAAACAAACAGAATGGTTAAATAATTGCAAAATGAATAAAAAGTAGTGTTCTATACTTCATCATTAGTATTTGTATTTTATAAATACTACATTCGGCCCGTGGCTCTCTGATAGATTTTCATTTTGGCCCTTTGAGGGAAAAAGTTTGGGCACCCCTGATTTAAAACGTCGTACATCCTGACCAAACACAAAAAACCCTTCAGTGATGGTGGGATCATTAAAGAGGCAGTGACTGTGATGGAAGTATCATTGTTCTGTGAACATCAATAGGACAGAGCTTCTTTCTGCTAATGTCCAGCTTGTCTGGAACACCGTAGCATGGAGGGTGTGCACGCTGTCTGTGAACAAACACCCGGACAATGTTATTTAGAATTTTGTCTACCTACTTTACAGGAAAGTTCATTTCCACCAGTTTGAAGTTCTGAAGTACAACACATACAGAACTCAGATGCTTGTGAATGAAAGAACTTACACATAATGTGCTCTGTGTTAAAGGTGAAGTCTGGATTATTTTTCTATGTATCAAAGTTTTCTAAATGTTTTAAATGATAGTTCAGTTCTAAACTATGATCTATGGGTAGAGTTCCACAACATCTGTTATTCTTCTGAAGACCCTCCTTCCTCCTTTAGACCCCTTTGAATTCTCTCTGACGGGCAACATTTTTCAGCCAATAGAATTCAGGTTTCTCCATGTCTTCCCGTTTACAGTCTCGTCAGCACATGGAGGACTCAGAGCTAATTTCTACAACCAGCCAGCCAAATTTTATACCAACCAACCAAATTTTATTTATAAAGCACTGTTCATGCCTGGGGCAGCTCCAAGTGCTATACAGATTTAAAACAAAAATACAACAATTCCATAAAAACAAAAACTGTGCCTCCTCACACACACACACACACACACACACACACACACACACACACACACACACACACGTGTGTGTATATATATATATATATATATATATATATATATACAGTGGGGCAAAAAAGTATTTGGTCAGCCACCGATTGTGCAAGTTCTCCCACTTAAAATGATGGCAGAGGTCAGTAATTTTCATCATAGGTACACTTCAACTGTGAGAGACAGAATGTGAAAAAAAAATCCATGAATTCACATGGTAGGATTTTTAAAGAATTTATTTGTAAATTAGGGTGGAAAATAAGTATTTGGTCACTTCAAACAAGGAAAATCTCTGGCTCTCACAGACCTGTAACGTCTTCTTTAAGAAGCTTTTCTGTCCTCCACTCGTTACCTGTATTAATGGCACCTGTTTGAACTCATTATCTGTATAAAAGACACCTGTCCACAGCCTCAAACAGTCAGACTCCAAACTCCACTATGGCCAAGACCAAAGAGCTTTCGAAGGACACCAGGAAAAGAATTGTAGACCTGCACCAGACTGGGAAGAGTGAATCTACAATAGGCAAGCAGCTTGGTGTGAAAAAATCAACTGTGGGAGCAATTATCAGAAAATGGAAGACATACAAGACCACTGATAATCTCCCTCGATCTGGGGCTCCACGCAAGATCTCATCCCGTGGGGTCAAAATGATCATGAGAACGGTGAGCAAAAATCCCAGAACCACACGGGGGGACCTGGTGAATGACCTGCAGAGAGCTGGGACCAAAGTAACAAAGGTCATCATCAGTAACACACTACAACGGCAGGGAATCAAATCCTGCAGTGCCAGACGTGTTCCGCTGCTGAAGCCAGTGCATGTCCAGGCCCGTCTGAAGTTTGCCAGAGAGCACATGGATGATACAGCAGAGGATTGGGAGAATGTCATGTGGTCAGATGAAACCAAAGTAGACCTTTTTGGTCTAAACTCAACTCGTCGTGTTTGGAGGAAGAAGAATACTGAGTTGCATCCCAAGAACACCATACCTACTGTGAAGCATGGGGGGGGGAACATCATGCTTTGGGGCTGTTTTTCTGCTAAGGGGACAGGACGACTGATCCGTGTTGAGGAAAGAATGAATGGGGCCATGTATCGTGAGATTTTGAGCCAAAACCTCCTTCCATCAGTGAGAGCTTTGAAGATGAAACGTGGCTGGGTCTTCCAACATGACAATGATCCCAAACACACTGCCCAGGCAACAAAGGAGTGGCTCCGTAAGAAGCATTTGAAAGTCCTGGAGTGGCCTAGCCAGTCTCCAGACCTCAACCCCATAGAAAATCTGTGGAGGGAGTTGAAAGTCCGTGTTGATCGGCGACAGCCCCAAAACATCACTGCTCTCGAGAAGATCTGCATGGAGGAATGGGCCAAAATACCAGCTACTGTGTGTGCAAACCTGGTAAAGACCTATAGTAATCGTTTGACCTCTGTTATTGCCAACAAAGGTTATGTTACAAAGTATTGAGTTGAATTTTTGTTATTGACCAAATACTTATTTTCCACCCTAATTTACAAATAAATTCTTTAAAAATCCTACCATGTGAATTCATGGATTTTTTTTCACATTCTGTCTCTGACAGTTGAAGTGTACCTATGATGAAAATTACTGACCTCTGCCATCATTTTAAGTGGGAGAACTGGCACAATCGGTGGCTGACCGATTATTTATATTTATATATATATATATATATATATATATATATATATATATATATATATATATATATATATATATATATATATATATATATATATATATATGTATATGTGTGTGTGTAAGCAGGTTTAGGTGGCGCTGCCCCTGGACCGAGGACCAGGTCGCGAATGCTGATCTGGACCTTTGGCATATTTAGTTGAAGACCACTGCTTTACATCATCACTGAACCTTGTATTTTGTCAGCTCTGATAAAACTCAAAGCATCATTAAATATTTTAGATTTATTCAGCTTTTTAGCTTCTTACAAAACCTGGCGTTGGTTGTCTCCCTTTTCAGACTTGTTGATTATAGTCTTTAAATTAATTTAATAAAAAATAAATTTGAACTTCTGATTTCAGTGAACAAGCAATCCTAGATGGAGACATCAGTCCTTTTTTGTCATTTGTACTTATGGATGTCAGTTTTTGATGCAGTTTGATTACATTTTGTATCTATATAATGTACAGAATAAGTACCATGTTGTGTTCAGTGTTTCACTTTTGCGTGCATTTGCTTTAACAAAATGTAGATCCAGAGTTCCTCCAGAGCTCATCAGATTAACTGATAACATTTTTCAGATCACCTTAAAAATCTCTTGTCTTTTATTAACCTCACAACTAGATTTTTTTTCCTTTTTCTGTTTTGTAAAGATTCTTGATTTTTGGTTCAACATTTCCTGATTTAATTTTGTACCTGTATGAGTTTTCAGTTGACTTCCCACAAAGTGGCAAACACACAGGCATGCAGACAGGTCACCACTTACCGTTCACCTCCTGAGCTCCTGCGTCTGTAAACAGCATGCCCATCACCTCCTCAAAGTTACAGCTGGGCTCAGAGACGTGGCCGTCCTGGCTCACATGGTGCAACATCCTCTTGAGAACATCATCCAGGGAAGCAGCTGTCTCATCCAGCAGTATGCTAGCTCTGGCCAGGAAGCCATCTAAGTCCCGATGTGCCCGCACCTCCTCCTCAAAGTTCATCAGCTTCACATACTGTAGGGTTACAAGAAGTATTTTACTGTGTTTTAATTTACAGACCTCCTGGACCAGCTGGCCCTTTTCTCTCTGAATTTTCAGATTTCTTATCATCCATGATTAAGCTGGAAAAGGTTTTAATTCTGGGTGACTTTAACTTCCACATTGATAACCCTGAGTGTAACACAGCAGCTGATTTCTTATCCATCACTGATTCTTTTAACTTTGTACAGCATGTATCAGGACCAACCCATAATATGGGTCACACTTTGGATCTAGTCTTCTCTCTGGGTCTAAACATCAATCAGTTACATGTTGAAGAGGTTCATGTGAGTGACCACAGCTGTGTTTTCTTTAAGATTCAGTCTAACGTTGATCGTGTCCCTGACAAACTGAGTTCAGAAAGACGCATCATTAATCAGTCAGCAGTTGATGGTTTTTCTGTAATGTTTGAAACTTAGTTCATGGTGAAGATGCAAACTCCTTCATCCAGTCATTTAATCAGCAGTGTTCTACTATCTTAGATAAGGTAGCTCCAGTTAAACAAACAGTGGTATCTCATAGAAGGAACAGTCCCTGGATGAATGAACATATTTATAATCTCAGAAGGACATGCCGTAAAGCTGAGAGGCTTTGGAAATCAACAAAGATGGAAATTCACCGACTGTATCTTAAGGAATTGATAACATCTTTAAATGAAATGGTTAAAAGCTCCAGAGCTGTTTACTTCTCTCAACTAATTTCCTCAAATAAAAACTCCAAAGTTCTGTTTGACACGACCAATCAGATAGTTTCACCTAAAACGCCCCAAATCCCTGTGTTCTCAAGGTCTGATTGCAACAACTTCCTTTCATTCTTTGAGAACAAAATTAGAAACATCAGGTCAGGTTTCTCAACCCCATCTGCTCCCTGTTCTCCCATCCACCCTCCTCCTTTCCATACCTGGTCCTTCTTCACACCTGTTCATTTTCAGAACATCTGTCTCATTCTTAAAAACATGAAAAAATCTTCAAGCCCTGTTGATATCCTCCCAACCTCTTTGCTTCTTAAAGCTTTTGACCTAGTTGGCCCATGCATTGTTGATTTTATCAATCTATCCCTCCAAACCGGCTCTGTCCCCTCCATCTTTAAACACGCTGTTATTGAACCCATCCTTAAAAAACCCAGTCTGGACTCCTCTCAGCCAAATAACTACAGGCCCATTTCCAAACTGAGCTATATCTCTAAACTTTTAGAAAGAGTTGTGGCTGATCAGCTGGTCTCTTTTCTGGAACAACACAACATTTTTGATAAATTCCAATCTGGTTTCCGTAAAAAACATTCAACAGAAACAGCTTTACTCAAAGTATCCAGTGACATCATGATGGCAGCAGACTCCGGGGAGTTTACAGTCTTAGTTCTGTTGGACCTTTCTGTTGTTCACAGCACCTTAATGAACAGACTCCGTGACCTGGTGGGGATCTCTGGAACAGTTTTAGACTGGTTCAGATCGTACCTCTCAAACAGAAGTTTCAGTGTCCATATAAACAACATCATGTCAGATACTACAGATCTGTTCTGTGGGGTACCCCAAGGCTCTGTTCTGGGTCCACTCCTGTTTTTACTATACTGTATATCCATCCTCTTGGACAGATCATTAGTAGATGTCGCAATGTCTCCTACCACCTTTATGCAGATGACATTCAGCTGTACTGCTCCTTCAAGGACTCAGAGTTCTACAAACTGTCTGAACTACTGGAGTGTCTGTCAGCTACTAACTGGTTAGAAAATAACTTCCTTCAGTTAAACCCTCAAAAGACTGAATGTCTGATTGTTGCCCTGATAGAATGGTCCCTCTGATCAGTCAACATATTGGACATTTAAGTTCTGCTGTAAAGTCAAACCTGAGGAATCTGGGTGTTATTTTCGACCAATCAATGTCTCTTGAAGGTCACTCAAAACAGCTGGTCAGAAACAGTTTTTATCATCTGAGAAATATTTCCAAACTGAGAAAGTTTGTGTCAAAACCTGAACCGGAAATGGTTCTTCATGCTTTGATCTCCTCCCGTCTAGATTACTGTAACACACTTTTCACATGTTTGAACCAAAAAGCCCTTGACCGCCTTCAGCTGGTCCAGAACTCTGCAGCGAGGCTCCTCACTGGAGCAAACAGGAAAAGATCACATCACTCCTATTCTGAGGTCTCTGCACTGGTTACCTGTTAAATGTAGAGTTCATTTTAAAATCCTGACTCTAACTTTCAGGGCCCTACATGGTCAAGCTCCTCTTTATGTTACTGAACTGATAAAGCCGTACGCTCCAACCCGAGTCCTCAGGTCCACAGACCAGAATCTCCTAACAGTTCCAAGGACCAGATTTAAAAGTCCAGGTGATCGCTCCTTCCAGTCTGTTGCACCTCGACTTTGGAATGAACTTCCTTTAGTTTTACGCTGTATTAAAAAGCAGTTGAAGACCCAATTATTCAAAACTGCTCTCAAATAACTCTTTTGTGTTCTCTTGTTGTTGTTTAATGATTTTGATTTGTAATGATATTTTGTTTGTTTTATTAATTTTATTTGTTTTTTATCATGTTTGATTCTGTTTTCTGTGAAGCACTTTGTGATTTTTTTCTGTGAAAGGTGCTATGTAAATAAACTTTACTTACTTACTTACTTACTTACTTAGGGACGATTCAGACCAAGACAAAAGCGCTGAATTTATTTTGTATTTTTCATTCATTTGGGTCAATAAATGTGTAAAAACATTAGTGTAAATTTTAAGTAAATAGCAACCCTTTGTGCATCTAAACATTATTGTTTTTTAAGTATTTAATTATTGTTAAATAATTTTTATTAATGGTTTAAATATTGCAGCCATATAAGATTTATACCAACGTTTATTTATTCCTAATATTATTTTTGGCACAGTCCTATTTCATAAAATACTCATAAAAGGCCCTTTGACACATGTATGTACTCTTATAAAAGACAACCAATAAAACTATATATTTTTTTATTCTCATTTATTTATTCTTTCATTTTAAAGCTGTCCCTATTGAATAAACCTGGCATTTTCTCCATTTGCCATAAATGGTAAAAATTATGTCATCAAGAAGCATTTAAAATAAAAGGCTCAGGCCTCAAAAGAAGAGGAGAAATGTGATGCAGGTTTGATACTTTTCATTTGAGAAGGACCAACAACTATGATCCGAATGGGTTTCTATGGGAACATTTTTGTGTTTAAGGCGGTATTTTAGATTATATTGTTTAGAACACATGTGTCAAACACAAGGCCCGCGGGCCAAATGTGGCCCGCCACGTCATTTAATGTGGCCCGCAAGAGCTTAAAAGGTCTGAGTATTCAAAAAGAAATAGGTAAAAAGCGTGCTTTGACCAAAAACTACATTTCCCACAATGCATGTCAATTGTGTTACCCGCGACGTGACGGCTTACCACCACTACAGGGCAGGGTGCACACAAGCAGTACCCTGCTCCTCATGAGAACCGGATTTCATTCATGGTATCAGAACCCACTGGCCGAACGCGCCTTTGCGGACCAGCGCTGCGCGGTCCCGATGGGAGACCCTCGATATGACGAACTTCACATCCTGTTGCAGCTCAGTGAATGAGTGGTCACATGACCTCTGAAGCTAGTGGACACACACGGTAGGACCTCCGACACACACACACACTCACAGCATCTCCATTGCGCGAGGCAATGCGCCATTACGCACAGCTCGGCGCGCGCTTTAACACACACACACACACACACATACACACACGCACACACACACTCACAGCATCTCCATTGCGCGAGGCAATGCGCCATTACGCACAGCTCGGCGCGCGCTTTAACACACACACAATCACAGTACGTCCGACCCACGCACGCAGCTCACACATGCCCAGTAGGGGTACAACGGGTCACAATCGATCCGTGATCTGAACAGATCACCCTCTATGGTTCGGGACTCGGTTTGCGATCCAGCTGGCTGCGCTTGCGCGCTTTACTAACTCCTCCCCAACCTGACAGCTCGCGCTCTCAATCAGCTGATAAATAATTCCCCTCTGAGAAAGATGTTCATTTTGTCTTCACATATCCAGTTCTCTCATCATCTTCAACTCCCCCCACCTCACCCCCCCACCCCGATTTGCGGACCAAACACCAGAGCCAGGTTCTCCCTTGAGGACATGTGATGACAGATTGTGCGCACCCCTAACTACAACAAATGTTTTGATCAAAGTTATTATAACTTTGACATATTTTTAATCCACTTGAATAGTTTGATCCTTGATTGATGGAGTTCAGTGGGTTTCATAACCTGACAAATCAAAAGGATTTATGTTATAACAGAGCAACAAACAAACCTATTTTTCATGCATTTGTAATGTTTGATCTTGTAGAAGTAATAAATTCAGAGTTATGTAACGTTAAGGAGTTACATTTATTTTACATTTAATTTGGTTACATTTTGAAGTGATCTGGCCCTTTGAGGACAGCCATTATGCTGATGTGGCCCTCGGTGAAAAGGAGTTTGACACCCCTGGTTTAGAAGAAGCTAAAAATAAAAACACAGACGAAATAATTTGGGAACACTCAAAAATGCACAACCTTGCATAAATGATCAACATGTTAGGCTTGAATGGTATCCAATTTTTGATACATTCAAACTTCCTATACATGTTCCCCGCGGTGTACGGTATTACCGTGACCAAACTAGGATCATATTTCGGCCCGGGCATTTTTGGTCATGGCACCCGCCAAGAGCACTTACAACTGATGTTCAATTCGGACAGCTCCCACTGTTGATTGAAGCGCTGTAAGCACACCCACGGCTATACGAGCTCACGCTGCAGCAATGAATGAATAGGAAGTGTTGATTAAAATGAGCCACTCGGATAGCGAGCTGTGCGAGCGCACCAGACAGGCCCAAAGTTACATCGGCTCACCAGCAGGCCCACCCTGACTTTCATTTTTTTCATGATGTATTGAAGCAGATACCATTGCAATTTTTACAGTATTTTACTGTATACTGGTGTATACAGTACTACAATAATACCGCCCAAGCTTGCAACATGCAATAAAAATTGATCAAATACGGTAAAAATAAAAAACACGAAAAGCAAAACTGTGTTTGGATGCATCAAAGACCTAATTTAAGATAATAAAGCTTACCTTTTTATTAAAACATCCTCATAGTTTGTTAATTTTACTTTAGTAGTTTTTTGCTCTATCAACCTTGTCAAGGTTGTACTTGGGAGATTAGCCAATAGGAAACAAATCTTCCAACATTCATAACATTTAGTTAGCCATATTTTCAAATGAAAGACCGTTTTTTTGTGTTGCAGCAATAAATATTTAAACATGTAAAACACCAACCTGTAGGTTATAGGTAGATTTCTGTGTTTTGAACACTTTAAAGTGATAATATGCAGTTTTGCTTGTTTTGGGCTCCCTCTGGTGTCCGTTTTAAATTACTGCATTAAACAAGTTACCAGATCGTTTCAGCTTCTAAACGCCAATATCTACCTGTTGAAATGTCTCCTCAGCCTTCATAGCTTTCTACAGGAGCGGTTATTTACTCTTTCAAAGAAATCAGCTGTGTTCAAGCAGGGAGAGATTGAAAAAAAGCAGGAATCATGAGCTAAAAACACTCCAGCGCTAGCATAACAGCTAGCCACTTTGGGTTAGCCTAACCCTCGTGAGACACGTGACTTCCTGGACACCATGACGGCGACGGAGATCTTGCAATCGTGGTTTTCCGGCTGTAATCACCAGATGGGGCTAAGTGACTTTTCATTAACTTTGTAAAGGGTTATATTAGCACAGACCGGCTCAAGGAAAAGATTTAAAAATATGAAAAAGTTGCATATTATCACTTTAAAACATTTAGAGTTTGACTCATTTCATCTCATAGTTCAGCTTCTGTCTGATCTACAGTCTCCACCGAAGAACAATGCAATGGTTTAATGGCTTTCTTTAAATCTAAAATTACTTCCATTCGTTCTGGACTTTCTGGCCCCATCATCCAAAATGATTCTTCAGAAACTGCTCTGCCTGTCTTCAGCCATCACCTAAACCACTTTCCTAAAGTCACCCTGGAAACAGTTCAGGACATTGTTATGAAAATGAAACCCTCCACCTGCCTCCTGGACCCTGTTCCAACCATCCTGGTGAAATCCCACATATTTGCACTTGCCCCCCTCATCACTTCCGTTGTAAACTGCTCCCTCCAAACTGGTCATGTCCTGTCCGCCTTAAAAAATGCCTTGATCAGACCACTACTAAAAAAACCCACTCATGACCCTGGTGTCCTGTCAAATTACAGGCCCATCTCCAATCTTCCATTTTTATCCAAAATTTTAGAAAAGATTGTCGTTGCCCACCTTCAGGATCACCTCAAGCGAAACAGCCTGTATGAAAAATTCCAATCTGGTTTTCGCTCTGCCCACAGCACTGAGACGGCTCTGCTAAGAGTCACAAATGACCTCCTCGCAGCAGCAGATGCCGGCTCTCCCCATCTTCTCATTCTCCTTGACCTGTCTGCTGCTGACAGTTGACCACAACATCCTCCTTCACCGGCTTCACCGTACCATCGGACTCAGACACGGCCTTCAGCTGGTTCAAGTCATTTCTAACAAATCGAACAGAACATGTCTCTCTTGGTCACTCCAGATCACACTCACACCCAGTCACTACAGGACTCCCTCAGGGGTCTGTTCTCGGCCCTATCCTCTTCATCCTCTACCTCCTCCCACTCGGTCAAGTCATCAGTCGTCACGGAATCGCTTTCCACTGCTATGCTGATGACACACAGTTGTACATTAAAACAAAACATGCAGCTCCTCATTCATCTGAACCTCTGTCTACTTCATCAACAACCTCAGCAGCAGCATCTAAACTTACCATCTGTCTGGAGGAGATCAAAGTGTGGATGAGCCACAATTTTCTTCAACTAAACACCTCCAAGACAGAAGCCATGATGGTAGGCACCCCCCATCAGATTCAGTCATGTCCTATAACCAGCATTACTTTCTCTGGTCACAACATCCCCCTCTCCTCATCAGTTACCAACCTTGGTGTTAAAATGGACTGCCACCTCACCTTCGAATCCCATATAAAGCACATCTGTAAGACTTCCTTTTATCACCTTCGGAACATTGCCAGACTTCGCCCCACTCTTAGTCTTCCAGATGCAGAGAAACTAGGGGTGTAACGAGATCTCGTGGTACGAGATCTTGCAATATTAAAACGTCACAATATGTCTCGTTGAGATAACGTCTATCTCGCGAGACCTCATGACCGGATTATGTAATGGGTATTTGCGTTTCCGCAAGCAAGTGAAACCTTGATTATTATAGGCAACACATGTCAACGTCAGGTGACAACAACGGTGAAGCATGAAAACAAATAAACGACGGTCTATTTTTAAAAAAGAGTGAAAACATCAGAGCGCATCCTAAAGTGAAAGCGAAACTTAACTCTGCCGTTCCAGAGAAGCGCCTACCTGGAACGTCAATTAGTGAAAGAGCTGGGAGGACGGTGTGTGTCTCAGTCAGAGCAGAAAGATTTGGATCCCCTATTGAACCTTCTTGCATTAAGATCCATAACAGACAGAGTCCCAAGGAGGAGAGAGGAGAAAAGGAGACAGAGGTGTGTGCACTAAAATACAGTTTTATTATATAAAAAGAAAAGCTTTTCTTAACTTTGCATTTATTTTCTATTAATGATCAAATCTTTAATGTTTGAGTGAAGTTTAACTGAACTTCTATTTTTCAACAAGAAGAGAGAAAAGAAAACAGGGAGAAAACAGACAGAATAACAGAGAACTGAGAGAAGTAAAGAAGGACTGAAAGATCATGAGAGACACATATTTGGGGTGAGGTGGGGAGACAGGTCCCCTGCACTATTTTAAAGTCAATTTAGAGACCTGTAGTTTTTACTGTCTAAAAACATAGTTCCACTATATTAAATGTATACGGCTGTTGTTTGTAGGTGTAGGTTTAATATCATGGCTCTGTTTAAGCAGTTCAAGTCCCCCTCTCTTCACCTAAAATCACATCTTTGGTGAGACAGGAGAGGAGGAGAGAAACAGGAAAAAAACATTTGCAGCAACAGTTTGATCTTTAAAATAATTCTTGAAAATTTGATTAACACCCCTACACCCCAAGATTCAAGAAATCAGAAAAAGAAATACATCATTGAGTTTTTGGAAAAACGTTGGGTTACTTAACGTAATCCCTGGTTCTTTGATAACAGAGTGAGGTGTTTCACTATGGGAATCGCCTTGGCGTGACCAACTACGGAAGCTCCAATGACATCACGTCTGTCTGTGACAGACAGATTGAGCCGTGCTCGGGCTCCACCCACCCGACCTTACCACGGCCAACCGACCCCTCCTACCCATTCTGGGCAGATTTCTTACCGTGCCCATGCAAGGAGGGAATTGTTGGTGAAACACCTCACTCTGTTATCAAAGAACCAGGGATTACGTTAAGTAACCCAACGTTCTTTTTCTAACTTCGTTCGGTGTTTCACTATGGGAGATATGGCCCGCTCCCGGATTGCATGGTTAACCCTGAGACTGCAAACCACAACAGCCTCCAGCCACGCATTATGCGGGCTCTGTAGAACCTGCCTCAAGCACTGAGTGTGCCAATGATGGCCGGGACACGTCCAGCCTGTAAAATCGTGCGAACGTAAGCGGTGTTGCCCAGCTAGCCGCTGCACAAATATCCTGGACCGATACCCCACGGAGTAAGGCCCAAGATGTAGCCATGCTCCTAGTAGAATGAGCCTTCAACCCGACAGGGGGTTGAGCACCCTTACATCTATAAGAAAGACTGATAGCCTCCACAATCCAGTGAGCTAGCCTTTGACGGGACACAGGTTTGCCCTTATGGGCGGTGGCCCAAGAAACAAACAGCTGGTCAGACTTCCTGAAACCAGACGTCCTGTCCACATAAGACTTTAAAGCCCGAACAGGGCATAAACAGTTAAGCTCCTGTTCCTCTGCTGAGGAAAAAGGAGGGGGGTGGAATGCCAACAGCTCCACCGAAGAACATCTATATGATGAATCCATCACCTTAGGCACAAACGCCGGATTGGGCCTTAAACACACCTTAGTGAAGCCTGGGGCCCACTGTGAACAAGAAGGACTGATCGACAAAGCCTGTAGATCACTCACTCTCTTAGCTGTGGCCAAAGCCAAAAGCAGAACCACCTTCAAAGAGAGTACTTTCATACTAGCCCCCTCCAACGGTTCAAAAGGATGATGACAGAGAGCCTCTAGCACAAGCGAGAGGTCCCACAATGGCACCAGCAGTCTAGAGACCGGCAGTTTGCGGCGCACGCCCCTCATAAAGCGACACACCAAAAGGTGCTGACCCACAGGTTTGTCACCAAACCCCACATGGCAGGCTGAAATAGCCGCCAGATAAACCTTGATAGTGGAGAAACACCTGCCCTCCTCCATCAAGCTCTGTAAAAAACAGAGAATATCCACAACAGAACACTGAAAAGAGACAATCTGTCTCTCCTCACACCACTTCTCAAAAACTCGCCATTTACCACTGTAAAGAGAGCGAGTAGAGGGGGCCCTTGCATTCTGAATTGTATCAATGACCTCCGGAGGCAGTCCGGCTGCATTTAGATTCCACCTCTCACGGGCCAGGCCCAAAGTGCCATGTGGTCTGGGTGGGGATGATAAATCTCCCCCCTGGCCTGTGACAGAAGGTCCCTGCGAATAGGTAGGGGCCAGGGTTTGTCCCACACCATCTGCATGAGTTCTGCCACCCAGGGCTTGGATGGCCACCATGGGGCCACCAGTATCAAGGTCAGGCCCTGCTCCCTCACTCGTGATAGAATTGAGGGAATCAAACTGAGAGGAGGAAATGCATACAGCAGCACGTTCGGCCACGGGTGAGCCAGCGCATCTACCCCTAGAGGCGCGTCTGCATCTGACAGGGAGAAAAACAGGGGGCAATGGGAGTTTTCCCATGAGGCGAAGAGATCTACGGCGGCCTGACCGAATCTCTGCCATACCTGGCGAACCACCTGGGGGTGGAGCTTCCACTCCCCATACAATGGATTCCCTCTGGATAACAGATCTGCTCCTCTGTTCATACACCCCGCTACGTGAGTTGCTCGAACTGAGAGGAGTCTGGTGCTGCACCACCAGATCAGTCTCGAGGCCAGCCTGTGTAGCTGAAGGGATCGAGTCCCACCCTGCCGGTTGATGTATGCCACAACCGTGGTGTTGTCTGTCTTCACTAAGACATGGCGGTCCCTTACAAAAGGCAGAAAGTGTTTTAAAGCGAGGAATACTGCCAGCAGTTCCAGCACATTTATGTGAACTTGCTTCAAACTGCGTGACCAAACGCCGTTCACGACTCTGCCCATCAACGGTCGCACCCCAGCCCGTGAGGGATGCATCTGTTGTCATGGTGACCCTGTTCGTCACTGCTCACAGCGGAACCCTGGTCGTAAAGATCGCGGGGTCCGTCCACGGCTGCAGAGCCGCTACACAGCTGGGAGTTACTCTCACCCTTCGGCTGAGATGACGGCGGGAGCAAAGTCGCAACAACTTCACCCACCGCTGAAAATCCCTCATCATCAGAAGTCCCAGCTGTACTACAGCAATAACCGAGGCCATGAGGCCGAGAAGGCGCAGGCAAAATCTGAACGAGACGAGATTTCCTCGCCGAAAACTTCCGAGACACTGTGTGAAGGACGTGATCCTCCCCTGTGACAACATGACACGATACGAGAGGGAGTCCAGCTTGAGACCCAAATACTCGGTGCACTGCATGGGGATCAAGCGGCTCTTGGTCCAGTTTATCTGGAAACCCAGGTCGGTCAAGTGACGTAGCACCGCCTGGGAGTCGCTGATAGCTTGTTCTCGAGAGTGAGAACATATCAGATAATCGTCTATATACGAGAAAATTCTGATGCCCCGAGCCCTGAGTGGGGACAGCGCTGCTTCCACACATTTGCTGAACACCCTCAGTGCTAACGACAGACCGAACGGGATGGTTTGAAACTCGTAGCTTGTGCTCTGATAAGCAAACCTGAGAAACCTCCTGTGTGGTGGATAAACAGCGATGTGAAAATACGCGTCCGCGAGGTCGATTGTTACGAACCAATCCCCGGGACGGATGGAGCGACAGAGTGTTTTGTGAGTCAACATTCTGAACGTGTACTTGCGTAAGTGTTTGTTCAACACACGCAGGTCGAGTATAGGGCGGAGCGTTTTCCCGTCTTTCTTCGGAATGAGGAAGTAACGAGAGTAAAACCCCTGGTGGGCCTCGACGCCCGGTACCTTTCTGATGGCTTGTTTGTCCAACAGTGAAGCGATTTCGTCCTCCAGGACGTGCGCTGAATCCACTCCGGTTCCGGAGGTTATAATCCCATTGAAACGGGGCGGCTTCGTGGCAAACTGGAGCCTGTAACCCCGAGAAATGGTCCCCAGGACCCACGAGGGGACTGCGCATGCGCGCCACTGTTCGACCCGAGCCGACAGGGCCTCGTGTTTGGGTGACGTCACCTTCGTGACCCCCGACGACTCGGCCGATCCGGACGAAAGAGCTCGAGCTCCCCCTGTCGGACAGAAAGGTGGTTTGACCCAAGTTTCTGTTTTCACCTTTTTTGCTGGTGGAGAGCAGTTCGCCCTTGGCTGTGTGCCTGGTTGCAGAACTGAACTCTTTATTTCGAGATTTTTCCCTGGAATAAAACGGGACACATTTGGACTCAAACAAGAGTTTATTTCCAAAGTGTTTCGGAGTGTGCAACAAAACAGAGGTGCCTGGGAACACAATATTCTCTGCACTACACTCCTCCCTCCTCTCTGAACCTGGGAAAGAGGGGTGAATCGAACTCCTGCTGAACTGTGAACTGCAGGAGAGACCAAATCCCGAACACAGAGACTTGTTTCCCCGTCCGACAGCTTCCTCTTTCTTGAAGGAGGGGAAAGCAGAGGAGGAGCGGCTAGGATGTCCGCTTCTTCTTGCCCTCGCCGGGGTGAGACGAGCGGTTCCTGGCAGCTACTGCTGCGAAGGAGTGCTTGCCCCATGGACGGGGGTTCTCCGCCTTTTTTGGTTGTCCTCCTGTTTGTCTCTGTGACCTGGCACCACCTTGCCGGTCCTGTATAGCCGTGGCAGGTGCTGTAAAACCAGGTCTGGGTCCCTGGGTGGGATGAGGGTTTTGCTTACGAGGTAAGCAGAGATTAAAGGCCTCGCCTTCCTGCTTCCTGCGAGTGCTTGTCTCCCTCATCCTCTCCAAAGCTGGGCCAAAGAGACCTTTGGAGGGGTCATATGGGGCGTTCATGACCTCCGCCTTCTGGGTATCACCCAGACCCGAGAGGTTTAGCCAGAAAGCTCTCTCACCAGAGACAGCCAGCCCCATCACACGACCACAGCCCTGAACCGCTCCTCTGGAGGAGCGCAGGATGAGATCGTTAACCACACAGATTTCATCCCACAGAGCAGGGTTTGGAGCGCCAGAGTCCAGCTGGCGGCCCATCTCCTCCAAGATTTCTCCTTGGTATGCAGACAACAGTGTAACTGCATTAAGAGAACACACAGACTGACCAGCATACTTGTACATTCTCTGATAAATAGACGCCGTGAGGCGGTCTAATTTGGATGGAAGAGAGATGCTTGACGATGCTGACACAGACCTGCGGTTGGGGTGAAGGTGGTAAGCCACTGAAGGCTCCACAGCTGGGGGTTCGGTCAGCCCCAGCTGACCCATTCCCTGAACCTCAAGTTTAGAGCATCCTTTGGTGGGGAGTTTGCTCTTAAACGGGCTCGACCAGTGACGGCTCATCTCCCTCATGCAAGCTGA
>SSNR01000462.1:263678-293597 GCA_006937965.1 Callopanchax toddi
ACCTCCTCTGGTCGCCCCGTGTCGGTGCGTTGGCTGCTGCTGTTGACCTGCTGCTGCCGGTGCAGAGGGCTCCTCTGATGGCGTTTCCTTAGAACCTGCTCAACTGTACTCAGCCCAATGTCCTTTGTGTGTATGTGTACATGTGTGTGTGTGTGTGTGTGTGTGTGTGTGTGTGTGTGTGTGTGTATGCGTATGTGTGCTTTTTATGGGGGAGGGATGGGAATGTGGTTTATGTGGGGTCATTTTAACTTGTTAAGCACCTTGAGTTACAGGTTTTTTCTGTATGAAAGGCACTTTATAAATAAAGATTATTATTATTATTAAAGTTTTAAAGTTAGTCCTGTAGTAAATATAAATACTAGACTGTTTCATTTATTATTAACAAAGCTCTTAAACCCAACTGGACTCTGTATAAAAAAGTAAATGACCCCTATTCTTAATAAATACCCTCTTTATTAAAATGTTGCCAATTTTTTAAAAACCTTCCCTGTTGATCTATAAAATATAGTAACGGAATACATGTATTTAGAATATGCATTTAGAATACGTATTTAGACTAAATGTATTCCGGTACAGTTACTATTTTTAAACATGGTATTTAGAATACAATTACTTTTGTAATACCATTGGAATACTTGGAATACTTGTGTCTCCATGTTGCGTAGGTTACCTATCCTATAATGCCCCTAAACAATGTGCCTCTGTTACCATAGCAACCCTACCAAAACACGAGGGTACACTCCCGACCAGCCGGTAGCAACAGGTAGCAGCTAGCCTCGTATGGATTCAGACCAAGAGATGGAGTGGTTGGAGTCACAACCGCAGCTGAATCAACCTACCAGCAGTGGAGGAAGAAATGCATTCACGTCCTGGAAATTCAAGCTAATTTTCATTCTAAAAAAGGAACGGGGCGAGCGAAATATGACGGTGCAGTGTGATCTTTGTCTGTCAGCTAACAACCTACAAGCTGCGTCCAAAGACTCTAATCTAATCTGAAGAAACGCCTTTTTATCTTTCTAGTTTTGCTTCCCTAGTGCTTTATTTAACAGTGCCTGTATCGTGTTAGTTCTGTCATTTCTTACATTTACAGTGTCGGTGTTCTGAAATGATGTTAGCTTGATGATATTGTTGTGGTTTCCTGCAAATGTGGGTTTCATGTTAAAAGCTTTCCATTTGGAGTGCAATGAACATCAATTCACAAAACTTTGCAATATACTTAAATTGTGTCTTATAGGGGAAGTTTTCCAAGTATTTAGAATACAGTACCAGGATTAAGCAAAGTAATGGAATACAGTACAAAATACATTTAAAAACAGGTATTCAGTATTCTGTAACTAAATACATTTGCAAAGTATTCTCCCTAACACTGCTGATCAGTATTTCTCAATTTTTGTGCTTACCCTTCTTGACGTGTTCAGCAACACACAACCAGAGTCATCAGCATCTGAGGGAAAAAATAACACATTTATTAGGAAAACTACAAATACTGAGTCATACTTTAGATCTCGTTATGGTGTAAAACACTATCTTGATGATAACCACACAAAAACAGCAGCAGGGTAGATTAAAGTACTGTGAGTATGAGGGGGTTTATCCACTGCTTTACAGCTCACCTTTACTACATTTAGAAGTATCAGACCCGCTAACCTGAGTAAGCCTGGTGGTGTTTAGANGGTTCCGACCCCTCTACGGGAGCGGACTTTGAAGCCATAGCGCTAACGGCAGAAAAGCGCGTCTTGACACGGTCGCCTTACTATCGTTAGCCTGGAAGCCACGTACAGGTCAGCTCGTCTTGACACGGTAGCTGCACCTAACGCAGCTCGCTAGCAAACTAATGCTAACCAAACAACAAGAAAAGCTCGCCTTAACGCGTTAGCTTGCGCTACACTCACGACCACCGCTCTGACAACAACGACAGAGAAGCAGACGGAACAGTTCGCCTTGACGCGGTCACTGCTTCCGCTATAAAGTGTAGCAAATATACTCTGCACGAGTACTCACTCAGCACTATCCAGACCAGCGTCGGTAAGCCGCGTTCGGCGGCGCTGTCCTTAACGGTGCACCTGAGAACGGTTGAGCAGCCAAACCAGCTAGCCTGAAGGCACTGAGGGAGCTCCGGTGTAGTCTTCTCACGGGAAGAAAGCAAGAATGGGTAGGAGGGGTCGGTTGGCCGTGGTAAGGTCGGGTGGGTGGAGCCCGAGCACGGCTCAACCTGTCTGTCACAGACAGACGTGATGTCATTGGAGCTTCCGTAGTTGGTCACGCCAAGGCGATTCTCATAGTGAAACACCGAACGAAGTTAGAAAAAGAACTTCTAAAAGTGTTGGGAAAAAAGTGCTTTTTGATGCATAAATTTGATCTTTGAAGTTTTTTTGAAATTATTACTAAATATCGTCTCGTCTCGTGAACTCAATATCTCGTCTCGTGAATTTGTGTCTCTTGTCTTGTCTCGCCTCGTGAGTTTTGGATCTCGTTACACCCCTAAGAGAAACTGATCCACGCTTTTGTCTCCTCAAGACTGGACTACTGTAACGCACTGCTCCTCGGGATTTCTAGCAAGAGTCTTCAGAAGCTCCAGTATGTCCAAAATTCTGCAGCTAGGATCCTGCTGAGAGTGCGGAAATGGTCGGCACCAGGGCTTCAGGATCTTCTCAGGGATGATGTGACAGCTGGTCTTTGGGACCAGGGATCAAACTGCTAATCAGTGGATGACCATCCTTACTCACTGAGCTAGAGCCAGTCTTTATAACTTATCTTCATAATAATAATGATAATGATAATGAAATAATAATCATAATAGATGTGTTATTATTTCTTTTAAAGTGATCATTCAGTCTAGTTGTAATAAATGTCAGTGGTGATTATAAATAATAGTCACATTTATGTATCTGCTGACCAGTTTTAAAATATCTGAACTCTTTTTGTTTTCTCATTAAAACAGAAACAAACACGTATCTGAATCCTGGTATTCCCTCTCTGGTTGTTTCTATCCTCATTTTATTCTTATGGTAACTATTGTCACTCAATAAAATTAATAAAACAACAAAAACACACAAAACACAGACTGTGAGGAATGCACTATAGATACATATTATCCCACACTCATATTTTAATAAACAGAGAGAATGTTATTGGTTTGTTACATTTTATAATGCTTAAGTTAATTTTATGTGCTGATTTGTAGAATGAGATGTTCTTTTAGCTAAATTCTTTTTACTTTAGAAGAGGAGCCCACAGAAAAACATAGAAGGTTGTTTTTTATGTGTTTCTTCTAATTAGGTGAAAACATGCCTCTGTGGTGCTTTACTGCTGCCTTTATGTATTTCACTGCATCGGGGAAATGAAAACAACTATAAATCAGCAATCAGAAGAATTGCAACTTTTTCAAATTTTAAAATATTTTCCAGTATGTGTTAATATGACCCTTACAGGGTTAATGAAAAGTCACTCAGCCCCATCTGCTGCTTGGATCCAGGATACCACCGTTTTAACTTCTGAGTCTCTGGTCCAGTACCCTGAAGTCTCACAAAGTCACGTATCTTGAGAGGGTTAGGCCAACCCAATGTGGCTAGCTGTTATGCTAGCTCCAGAGTGTTTTAAGCTCATGATTCCTGCTTTTTAAAATCTCTCCCTGCTTGAACACAGCTGATTTCTTTGAATGAGTGATGAACCGCTCCAGGAGAAAGCAATGAAGGCTGAGGAGACATTTCAACAGTTAGATTTAGGTGTTTCTGAGCAGAAACAATGCTAACGTTTTTACGACAGTGACTTAAAACAGACACTAGGGGGAGCCAAAACAAGCAAAACTGCATTGTATCCCTTTAAAACTTGAACATTAGCTGCTAGTTTATCAGCAGTGTCTGACTAGCCATGCATATTGCCCTGGTCAGAGGACTACGTCCTGTTTCTAGAGGCTCCGCCTGCTTTGAGTAATGTCACCAGTGGGGCGGCGTGTAGCTCAGTTGGGAGAGTGGTCGGTCTGGTAACCGGAGGGTCGCAGGTTTGATTCCCAGCTCCGTCTGGGTTACATTGTCGTTGTGTCCTTGGGCAAGACACGTCACCCACCTTGCCTGTGTGACTGTGTGTGAATGTTGGTGGTGGTCAGAAGGGCCGATGGCGCAGAATGCTAGCCTCGCTTCTGTCAGACTGCCCCAGGGCAGCTGCGACTACAGATGTTAGTCGTAGTTTACCACCACCGGAGTGTGAATGAGTGTGTGAATGAATAATGGAGCTTCTGTCAAAGCGCTTTGGGTGTCCTGAAAGGCGCTATATAAATCCAATCCATAATTATTACCAGTGGGTGTGGTCCTGACTGTAGATAAAAAATATCTCTTTAACAGAGCTTTTGATGAAGTCTAGGGAGGACGTCACTCTATAGGTCAGATGAATGGACAGAAAGACAAACAGCTCGATTAAAAGCCCAGAAACTCACCAGTTCCCTCATCTATTGACTGAATTGACAGAAATTCTACAAAACAGAGGGATTCCCACTGTTCTTTTTAAAGCAACGTAAAATAAACCAAAATGAAAGAAAAAGAAAGCCAGTAACTCAGGGACAAAACTGAGGTTTTAGTCATCGGTCCTGAGGCTCAGAGAGAGAAACTTTTACCAAAACTACAATCACTGTCTCTGAATCCTTCTGTACAAGTGAAGAACCTGGGCGTGATTTTTGACTCTGAGCTGACTTTTATCCCTCACATTAAAAACATTACTAAGATAGGTTTTTATCACCTAAAGAACATCGCCAGAGTCCGCCCCATTCTCTCTCGGGCCAACACAGAGACACTGATGCTTTTATCACCAGTAGAATGGACTACTGTAATGCCCTGCTTTCTAGTCTTCCCAAAAGAGTATCTCAGGTTTACAACTCTTGCAAAATTCAGCAGCACGTGTCCTGACGAAGACCAGGAGGCGGGAGCACATTACGCCCATCCTGAAGTCTTTGCATTGGTTACCTGTGTGTTTTAGGATCGATTTTAAGGTTCTTTTAATGGTTTTTAAGTGTCTTAATGGTCTTGGGCCTTCTTATCTCTCAGAATTGCTTTTACCGTATGAACCTCTGCGGTCTCTGCGCTCCTCTGGCAGCCGTCCTCTTGTCATCCCAAAAGTTAGAACACATACTCACGGTGAGGCGTCTTTTTATTATTATGGCCCTCACCTCTGGAACAGGCTGCCGGAGAACCTCAGGGCTGCAGAGAACGTTCATGTGTTTAAAGGCTCAAGACCCACCTTTTTAAGCTAGCTTTTAACTGAGTATTATTTATTATAGTCTGTTTAAATGCTTTTAGTTCACCTTTTTACTTCTTATTTATTTAACCTGTTTAACTGCTTTTAGTGTAATTTTAACTTATTGTGTTTAATTACTTTTAGCCTGTTTAACTGCTTTTAGTCTAACCTTTAGCTGATTTTAGTCTAATAGATTTTAGGTAATTAGTTAGTTTTATCACTGTTTTATTGTTTATTCTTATATTTATCTTATGTTATTTTATATTTTAACTTGTTATTTTAATCTTCCTTCCAGTGTTTCCTCTGAGGGAGCCCTCTGCCTCGGGAGCGGTGGTCAGCTGTGGCTGCCTGGATCTCCAGGTGGTTCCAGGTGGAGGTGGGGTCTCAGCCCTGCCTCCTCTGGTCGCCCCGTGTCGGTGCGTTGGCTGCTGCTGTTGACCTGCTGCTGCCGGTGCAGAGGGCTCCTCTGATGGCGTTTCCTTAGAACCTGCTCAACTGTACTCAGCCCAATGTCCTTTGTGTGTATGTGTACATGTGTGTGTGTGTGTGTGTGTGTGTGTGTGTGTGTGTGTGTGTGTATGCGTATGTGTGCTTTTTATGGGGGAGGGATGGGAATGTGGTTTATGTGGGGTCATTTTAACTTGTTAAGCACCTTGAGTTACAGGTTTTTTCTGTATGAAAGGCACTTTATAAATAAAGATTATTATTATTATTAAAGTTTTAAAGTTAGTCCTGTAGTAAATATAAATACTAGACTGTTTCATTTATTATTAACAAAGCTCTTAAACCCAACTGGACTCTGTATAAAAAAGTAAATGACCCCTATTCTTAATAAATACCCTCTTTATTAAAATGTTGCCAATTTTTTAAAAACCTTCCCTGTTGATCTATAAAATATAGTAACGGAATACATGTATTTAGAATATGCATTTAGAATACGTATTTAGACTAAATGTATTCCGGTACAGTTACTATTTTTAAACATGGTATTTAGAATACAATTACTTTTGTAATACCATTGGAATACTTGGAATACTTGTGTCTCCATGTTGCGTAGGTTACCTATCCTATAATGCCCCTAAACAATGTGCCTCTGTTACCATAGCAACCCTACCAAAACACGAGGGTACACTCCCGACCAGCCGGTAGCAACAGGTAGCAGCTAGCCTCGTATGGATTCAGACCAAGAGATGGAGTGGTTGGAGTCACAACCGCAGCTGAATCAACCTACCAGCAGTGGAGGAAGAAATGCATTCACGTCCTGGAAATTCAAGCTAATTTTCATTCTAAAAAAGGAACGGGGCGAGCGAAATATGACGGTGCAGTGTGATCTTTGTCTGTCAGCTAACAACCTACAAGCTGCGTCCAAAGACTCTAATCTAATCTGAAGAAACGCCTTTTTATCTTTCTAGTTTTGCTTCCCTAGTGCTTTATTTAACAGTGCCTGTATCGTGTTAGTTCTGTCATTTCTTACATTTACAGTGTCGGTGTTCTGAAATGATGTTAGCTTGATGATATTGTTGTGGTTTCCTGCAAATGTGGGTTTCATGTTAAAAGCTTTCCATTTGGAGTGCAATGAACATCAATTCACAAAACTTTGCAATATACTTAAATTGTGTCTTATAGGGGAAGTTTTCCAAGTATTTAGAATACAGTACCAGGATTAAGCAAAGTAATGGAATACAGTACAAAATACATTTAAAAACAGGTATTCAGTATTCTGTAACTAAATACATTTGCAAAGTATTCTCCCTAACACTGCTGATCAGTATTTCTCAATTTTTGTGCTTACCCTTCTTGACGTGTTCAGCAACACACAACCAGAGTCATCAGCATCTGAGGGAAAAAATAACACATTTATTAGGAAAACTACAAATACTGAGTCATACTTTAGATCTCGTTATGGTGTAAAACACTATCTTGATGATAACCACACAAAAACAGCAGCAGGGTAGATTAAAGTACTGTGAGTATGAGGGGGTTTATCCACTGCTTTACAGCTCACCTTTACTACATTTAGAAGTATCAGACCCGCTAACCTGAGTAAGCCTGGTGGTGTTTAGAGTAGCAGCAGATTATGAGAGATCAAATGAGGCAGCTAGGAGATTTGAAACAAATAAAAGATGTTTTAAATGAAGACTAAAATGAAGAGAAGGGAGTCCAGAACTGGAGAGATGTGCTCTCGTTTTCTTGTTTCTGTTATGAAGCCATGCAGCAGCTTTTAGGACATGCTAGAGGTGACCAACTGCATTCTGGATAACACCACAGAGTAGTCTGCTACAGTAATCCAGCCTGTATCTAGTAAAAGCATGGATTAGCATCTATAGGTTTCTTCTTGATGACGTTGGCTTGAAAATTGCCAAACGTGTCAGGAGGTCTAACTCCTGAGTTGATCAATAAACGTTCTCCTGTTAGTTTAACTGTGATTCAATGGTTTATCAATTCTTCAAAAAAAAAAAAAGAAAAGAAAACAAACATGGACTCTGTAGCTCTGTTATTAACAAACACACTTTTTATTTTATCAAAAAAGGAAAAATGAAAACATAATGACACTGAAAAGAAATTGCAGGAAGGCAGAGAGAAAATGGAGTAAAGACAAACTGACAACCAACTATCAATAAACATCAAAATACTATAAACTAAAAATAAAAAAAACTATCAATAATAAATCCTACAATTCTCAGGAATTTAAGAAATGCCTACTTTGCCAAAATAATTAAGACTCACAAACCAACACGTTCTCACTCCCTACTCGTCAACATATTGACACATGGTCAGTGTCCCTCCTAGTCGCATTTCAACACACGGGGTACCCCCTCCCATCCATAAATGACATTCAGGGTTCTCTCATTGAATGTTATAGAGCTCCCTGTACTCGTCTGTATTTGACGACTTGAGAAGTAATTAAGTGAGTAAGGTTTTTTTTAAAGCGCCTTTCATAGATAAGGATCACAAGGTGCTGTATAGCACAGGTAAGCAAACCTTTCAGAACACATGAGTGTATTGGCGGCGTGTTTATTATATTCACACAGGAACAAAACAGAACAGAAACTTCTGGCTAGACTTAAAAAAATAAGCTCCAACAGAAAAGTCCTTTATACTGTATACTCCCCTCTTTCTAAAAGAAACGTCCTCGTTTCACAACAAGACAAAAGGAAAAGAACAAAACAGAACACCATGCAGAAGGCCAACTGAGACCAGAATGAAACCCCAACCCATGATCCAATCCCTAGAGCAAGGATCCCCAAACTGTGGTGCCCCCAGGGGTGTGCGAGCTGCCACTAGGGGGTGCTCAAGATGAAAAATGTAATGGCAGAAAATTGAAATAATTACACATTTACAGTGTTTTTCCCCACTCAATAAAGATATGGAAAAGATATATAAAAAAACTTATAAAAAAATGAGCATCAGCTTTAGTTTGGTTCATGTATTATGAAACATATAAACCACATATGATTTACTCCTGAAAGTGGCACCTTTCATATTCTTTTCATACATGATAATAAAGAAGATCATATAACAACTACATAAAAACTATGTATGAGGTTTATAAGAAAATTACATGTCAAAGTATGTTTTTCATATATGTTCCATATATTTTCTGCAGTTTTTGTACATTTCTAATATGATATATGCTTTACATATATAAACAAAAGTAGTTTATATATGTATATGTTTATATATATATGTTTATATATATATATATATATATATATATATATATGTTTTTTATATGTAAAGTGAATATAGTTTGCAGGGACATTATCTCTTTTTTATATGTTTTTGATACGTTTATTATAGGAATATGTCATATTACATATGTTTTCTCTGTATGTAGAAGGCAATACTGTACATTATCATGTAAACTATGGGTTTTTTATATTTTTCATGTAAGAATTCTTAAATTTTACCTGATAAAAAAAACATACATTTTTGCTTGAAAGAAGTAAAACAAACAAACAAACAAACAAAAAAAAACCTACGGTTTTGCATTAAAACAACAAATTTATTTAGCAATTACTGGCAAAAATCTCCATAAACAGAGAGGGCTTCAAACAAGTTCAGTTTACAGTGGTTGTTTTCCCCACCTGACCAATGCGCCCCTCAGTGCACCAACAAAATCTGTGCTTTGCACAGTCAGGCAAAGTACATTAACACTTCTCAACCTGACATTCTTTCTTAATACAAAGTGTTCACTGCAATAAGTGTCTCCCAAAAACAAGAAGAAATACAAAATTGGGTTTTTATTGCTTAAAAGAAGACAAACGATCTGCCAACAGAACAAGAAAATCTGGCTTGTTAAGACTGTAACAAGATAAGTTACTGTATTGACCCGAATATAGGATGACCCCGAATATAAGACGACACCCTTTTTCAAGACTAATCTTCAGAAAAAGACTCAATTAAATTTTTATAGAAACCATTTTTGTTTAAATTTTGAGAAAGTAATTTAAATAATACTTTAACTACAGACTTTTGATGTTTCCCTATTAATACAATCACAAAGATCTGTAATGCATATTCTAGTGTGTGGAGGGTTCTGTCAGGAAAGACAGAGATCCTGAACAAAAACTGAGCAAAAAATACCATAGTAATGCAACATACTTTACAAAACACTGGCGCCCCCTGCTGTTGCAGTCATGTAATGACCTCAAACTACTATCAGCATGTGTCACTGATTACAAGAAGACCCCACATTTTTTTCAAACAAAAAAGACTCGTCCTATATTCAGGTCAATACAGAATCTAACCGCAATGAACCCACAAAAATCTTAAAACGAGAGAAATTTCACTTAAAACAAGTCAAATTTTACTTATACAAATACTATGAGATTTATTTCTGAATATGCAGAAAATTATTTTTAAATTAAGGTAATGCTACAGTGAAGGTCTACTGTACTGTCTCCTGTCTACTCTAATCAACATTTTCTAGCATTAACTCTGTGCATTGTGTAAATAGCTTCAACATAATGTCTCTAATACTGACTAACAGATTCTAGTGGCTAACAGAGCAGAAATCATTCAGATTCTCTGATGTTGCTCCCCTTCTCCTCACCTGTTCTTACCAGGTTTTCTAACTGTGGCTGCGCCACCTGGCTTCCGTATTTTTTCTGATGGTGCGTTCAACAAAACAAGGACAAAACAGATAAACTATAAACTGATCAACCGGTTGAACGCGGAGTCGTTGCTGTTAAATAGCTCCGGGGAACAAGTTACAAGGACAGCAGTTGAGCCACGAAACCTCCGTTAAACGTCACGTGAACAAGTGCTGACTTGGTGGCGGACACACAAACACACACACGTGCGCACACACAGCGTTTGCAGCACCTGCAGCTCGCCCCGCAACCCGCGTGGAGCTGCTCAGTATAAAAGTAGCTTGTGAGAGGAAAAAGGCTGGTCACCACTGAACTAATCGATGCAACCATTGTTTTCACCGATGGGTGATGATGGGAATCAGAAACCGGTTCTTAATGAGAACCGGTTCCCAGTGTTTCAATCCCTTGGAATTGTTTGCCATTTTTGCTAACGATTCCCTTATCAATTCCAGTCGGCGCAAAAAAAATAAATACAAAATTCCAGTCGGCCCGACTGCGTCATCACGAGTGTAACTCACTAAACTCAAGTTTCTCCACCGTGTAGATTAGAACCATAAATTTGTAGATGTGCGTGGTAACAGCAGCAGTAACCTCCTCCTTCCTTCCATCCCGCTCAGCTGGCAGCTAGACGCTACATGACGTACTGCAGGTAAAAACCTGTAGCAGCGTCTGGAGTTTATTCTGAGCTCTTACTCCAACACTCAACGCTGCTTTTGCAGCTTTTGCTCGTTGACTGTCTCTGTTTTCTTCGACGTGGTTTTTGTGCAGGTGATAAAATATATTAGTTGCGTCGGAGACCGTTGTTGGAACCGGGAGCCGGCAAACTTTACAAACAGCTGCTGTCTGGTCCATGTCGGTCTTTTTACATTTAAACCACATTGATGAGACAGAAGTTGTCCCTCTTTTAGGTAAAAGCTCCTCGGTTTGGGTTAGCTGGTTATCCTGTTGACTCTGGTCTAAAACGCGTCCACTACCGTCTGCCTCCATGTTTGTTTATGTGTTGCTGCGCAGTGCGTTCATGAACATCCCGTAAAGTGCATTATGCTGAATCGTGGCTTAAACGATAGAGCTTTTTATCTGACTGTAGACATTTTCTATCGTCCAGATGAAATATTTCGTCATACAGCCCTATGTGCTCCACCTGTCTGAGAGGGTGTTCTCCACAGCTGGAGACACAATAAGTCCAGAAAGATCAGGTATCCTTCCTGAAAAAGCTGATATGCTCATTTTTCTGCAGAAGAATTGTTAATTTTCCATAGTTGATGGTTGCAAAATTGCACAATGCACAGTTCCATTGAACTTGACTTGAGTTGTATTTGTTGCTGGCTGATGTAATTTTGTGTGTTCAGCTCAGATCCTTTTTAAAAAGAGAGTTGAAATGTTACATTCTTGTGGAATTGCACAGAATAATTTATGTTGTATTTTATGTTATTTCTACAAAATAATATTTTATTATTATTTTATACTTAGAAACTTTTTTTCTGGGCACCCTGTGACCCTAGACTCTGGTTTTCTTAAGACCTCACTGTTAGATGTATAATGTCATCATCTTACTTCTAAACTTGTATCTTACTCAAAGATAATATATAAACCAGCTTTAAGCTAATAGATCTGTTTGTTCTCTTTTTTCAAATGAGAATCGATAAGAGAATCGATAAAGAATTGAATCGTTATACAGAATCGAAAATGGAATCGGAATCGTAAAAATCTTATCAATTCCCATCCCTAGTGATGAGAGAGATATGTTGCGCATTTAGCTGTCAGCTGTGGCCGATGCACGCTGAAGCTACCGGTGCAGTCGGATTTTACACGTCATTATCGGACCACCGGTTCAAAACGGTGAATCTCCACATCCCTACTGGAGACCTCTAATAATTCTCCCCGACTGAGAAGCGCAGCGCAACATGCGCATTACGCACTAGTGCCTCTGACTGCAGCATTTATGTCTCAGTTCAGCTCATAAATCGAGACTGATCTAGAGAATAAACCAGCTTGTTGAATGCTCCGGCTCCGGACTCTGGACGGTGGAGCGTCCGGAGCGCTGCACATTTATGCACGAGTGTCTCTGAGTGCACAGCTGATCACAATAATGCATCAATTAGGTGCAGTTATATAAGACATGAACAGACTGTGATTTAACTCCTAAATGTGAGATGGTTTCGTTCAAATTCTCGTTTTTATTCAATTCAGAGATGCGGGTGGAGGCCGGTGACGGTTGGTCTTGTGTGCGTGCGCGCACGTCGTGTGTGTGTGTGTGTGTGCAGGCCTCCAAGTCTGAAAACGTACACAACTTTCAGACCCGTTTTTAAATGAGCAGGTTTAATTATAAATGAAATGAGGCCCCAGCCGGTGTCTATCAGCGGTCACGGAGCGAGAAACTCCTGCAGCCTGTCGGGCACAGGCTGCAAGAAAACTGCAATCGGTGCACCCCTAGTTTTTATGTGCTTTGAGGAGACTGTGGCGCAGTGGCAAGAGAGATTGCCTCCCATGTCAGAGAACATGGGTTCATATCTCGGCCTGGCCATGTGTCAAAGTATTCCTGGGCAAGATACTGAACCTCCAACTGCCTCCCGGGTGACATTTTAAAGAGCATATATTAAGTTCTTTTTTTTTAAATTCTGATAAAACTCTGTCCAAAAATACTATTTGAAATGTTTATTGAGGGTATTTTGTTTTACAATACATTTTTTAAACCATTTTTCTAGTCCAAAGTGCCCCTTTTTGCAAAGCTTCTAAAAATGCTTTTTTTTCATATGTGGACCTGTGACGTCAGCTAAGGGAGCTCCTAGCTAGGTGGCGCTGCTTACAGTGTTGTCAGATGTAGATAAATAAAGTATTTGTAGGGTAATTTAACACTCTGTACGATCAATAATCCCATAAATATGATCATTTGAGCCCTTTGTTGTGTGGAGTTTGTGTAACAGATGCTTGTTTTAATCATTGTGTTAGATTTTTTAAAGCTAAACTACTTTAACATCTCAGACAGGCACCGCTCTAGTCTGCCAGCTGCCTGCTCGCTGTCGGCGATGAGTTGTTAGTTTTAGGTTAGAGCGCTCTTTAATCCAGTCGGTTTGAATTCATTTTAATAAAAAATGCTAAATTATTATGTTTGTGATGCCGATCGCCAGTCTGTCAGGACACTGAGTCAACAACGGGACAGCTTCCTTACCGGTACGGTGACTTCTGTTTGGAGACGAAAAACCCCGGTGGTCCTGGTCTAGTCCAGGACTGGATGTGATGGAGTCCCACATACCGATGAAAAACATTCAGTGTGACTCTAAACAGGCGCCGTTACTTCGATCCATTCACCGGAACCGCTGTTAGCACGCAGCAGCTAACAAGAGCTAACCGCTGTTAGCATGCAGCAGCTAACAGGAGCTAACGGGGAGACTTGAGTCTCGTTTCCATGCCAGGTTTGGTACGGTTCGTGGTGGGTTGTCCGGTACCGATCAGCGATTTCATGAGAGCATTTCCTTCAGGTGTCTGACCCTCACCTGGCTGGCGGGGTACAGTAAATCCATGCCATGAGGCTCTCCAGAGGGGCTTCCCGTTCCCAGCGGCTCCCAAGAGGGGATTCCCAGCGGGGTTTCCAGCCTGACCCGACACTGTTTCGGTCAGCCTCGAACCGTTTAGCTGCATCCTGTGAAACTTTTTATAAACTCTCATTTCTTAACAATCCACCTAAACGCAGCTCAATGTTTGGAGCTCTGATGATCAAAACCTGGTGCTAAATGCTGGTATTTTACCCAGACCCAAGTGAGGAGGTGGGTCACGGTCTACAGCTGGACCGACAGGGTACAGCCTTACAGGACTGATAACCCTGATAACTAACCCTTAATAAAATAACTTCTCACTATAGTAATAAAGTAATAAAATAACGGCACTCTGGGGGTTTGTTTTGCTCGTCACAAGTAGTGAATAGTGGATCAGTTTTCTATATAGAGAACGAACGGTCTTCCGGCACTGTCGTCACTTCCGGTTTGGTGAAAAAATTGACAATTCTCACAAAAACGAATCCAAGAGCCTAAATAAGCTGAATTTGTGTAAATTTTTTATTCAGAAAAAGTTTCTATTATATTTCTCTAAACATTTGTTTAAGGGAGTGTCTAACTTAAAATATGCTCTTTAAGATGGCAGCCCACTGCTCCTCAAACAAGGAGGATGGGTCAAATGCAGAGAAGAATTTCCCAAAGGGATCAATAAAGGATAACTTTTTATTATTTATTTTGTTGTTTAGATCAGAAGTCCCCAACCAGTGGTCCCCAGACTGGTACTGGTCCGTGGGTAATTTGGTATCGGGCTGTCAGAGCGACTGAATAAAACAATGTTATTGATGTATCGATCAAGCCTGAAAGATCCGACCTGGGCATTGGTGTGTTATGTCGCAGTATCAAGCCCTCAGCCCCTGATCCAGTGGCAGCCCATCAATAGGGGGCGCTAGGACGCTGCCCCACCAGTCTCACAAGAGGAGGAAGAAGAAGAACAAGAATAGAACCACAGAATAGTAGTAAAAAAACATGAAAATTTAACTAAACAATCTATCCACTATATATACTATAAGTGCTGTGTATATTCTGTATTTAGGTGTAGTTTTAAAGTGTTCTTTAATTGTTTTTTACCAGACCGAAAGGTTGTGTGATGTACTTCCTGTTTCTTTGGGGTCTTCTGCGCATGTCTCGAGCGCACAAATCTTTACCAATAGACCTACGCTTTGTTTTCTATAACTGGAGCATGTGCACTGAAACCCCTCTTCAATGCAAAGTAATGGAGAGCCCTGGGGTGCTGAATTTAGCATTTTCCTCATGGTGTTATCATGGAGGAAACAGGATTTTATTTAAAAATTCTTTCTTGGCAGCTTGTGACAAAAAGCCATTTTATTCCATGGGTCCTGATTTAATCAACTCCATGGTGAGTGAATTTGTTTGTTTTTTCTTTTGTTTTATTAAAGGGCCCATGGCTTCATATTTAAATAAATTTATATGAAACAGGTGTAATTTTTGATGCCTCTAGATTAGCGTTGCACCATTATAACTCAAAATACGCTGTAATTATTTCCTAACGAGCAACTCAGAGATCAGAAGAATGCGCCGCCTTCCGGTTCTGCTGGGTTTCTCCTTATTTGGCAGCCTGACACTTCGGCTGCAGTAGGGGGCAGTGCCGTCGCGTGAAAGTGAAACAAAACTGAAACTGAACACTACACGGTCAATGGTCAATGGCGGCGGCAGCACTGGCGTTTTCCTCGTTCCAGTTGTCTTGAACGTGCATGTGGGCGGAGAATTTACCATATAAGCAAGTCCGGATCACTATGACCTCATAGCGGGCTGGAGTGAAAAAACAGTTTGAAACCTGGGTCTGAAATCTTGAAGAGCTTCTCACTGGCTGTACTAGGAGACAGATGGACGCCGTTTTTGCACTTTCTGGCAGGTTTAAGGTGAGAACTCAACGTTGCAACATGATAGATAAGTCAGAAAACACGGAAAACGATGCCATGGGCCCTTTAACAATGTGTCTGTCGCTGATTTTTGCTATTGAAAACGCCTATCAGCAAATGGCAGAGACCTAGTGTTTTGTGGATTTATACCATAAATAGCGGCATGCCTTTGTAGCCGAATGTTAGAGGGACACTCTTACTGTTGAATGAATGTTGGTTCATGTAGTTTAGCCCGTTTTGAGGTGTTTTATGACACTATTCATAAAACACACGGCGCTCTATGGGAGTTTTGTATGAGTGGCCTAAAATCGTAATTTAACTTATTTTCATGGGACATATCAGTGGATTTGACTTTATTTTGTTGTTAATTCACTTCATTAGTTGAGCTGATTGTGTTAGTTATAGATGTATTTATTTGTTTGTGGTGTCAGTAGAAAAGATAATTGTGAATATTAAGTTGTGTTTTTGACCTTGTGTAGGTCAGGTTGTTTTTTCCTTGAAACTCTTACTTCTGTTGTGACCACATTGTGGTTGTTTTTATTTTTATTTGTATCTGATTATATTGATATTATTATAAGGTATCCTTATGAAGACTTTATGATTTCTTTACTGTTTGATGTGTAGAATTAGACCTAACTGAACCACATCGTTAGAGAACTGGTGGTAGGGATTTTTACCAGCAAAATATTCGGTCAGATGAAAATATTTAGCTTCATTCTCTGCTCTAGTGGTGAGGATATGTGATTATTTGCACATCTGAAAACTGATTTGTAAAAATGCACCCCACCCAAAAAAACATTTCACCAGCTGCCACTGGACAAGCTGTTGAGTGAGCTGAGCTGCTCTGTAATCCTCACTTCCTGCTCCGTTGTGCAGCAAAGGAGTTCATATTGGGGTAGCGTGAGTGAAACACACGCTACAGCGCTAGCACCCTATCTGCAGTGTCCTTTAGACAAATGTAAACCTGACCGTGATCTGCATAAGGATAGAAGGAGATACCATGATTCCATCAAATGGGTCCCAATGGCAGGGCAAGAGCAGGGGCACAAGGATGGAGCCCTGGGAAACCCCAAGTGTGAGCTGGAACCACTGATGATGTTTAAACATGCAGATGTCTTAATGTTTTTTTGTGCTAGTTTACTTCATGATCTTTACGTCACTTTATTTAGTTTATTTGTATTGTTCTTATCTATAACTGGTTGTATAATTTACACATTGCACAGCACTCTGATCTATGTGCTTCATAGAGAAACTGTGACTTGACTATCTTTGTGTTTCTAAGCATTTGTAACAAACCACATGTTCCTTCGTGATAGTTGACACCTGAAGTCATAAGTAACAACCTCTTGGACCGTAAAGAACAAAGCAGGAGACCCCTTTTGTAATGGTGATGAAAATGTCAAGAGGATCACTTCAAAACCCTCTGAGTGAACAGGGATTGGACACTCGGCTCTGATAAGGCTTCATTAGACATGTCTGGGAAGCTTAGTGCTCAGATAAAGTTCAAAGCTTTGGATTTTCCCAGTGCCAGTGGGAAAAAAAGGAATGATGAAAAGCCTTTTATGTCAGAAAACAATTGCTGTGGAAACAGAGGGAAATTTGTATAAAGTAGTAGTTCCTTAACTAGCCTGCTGATTGCCATTAAAGCAATCAGCAATAATCATTACATAACACCTACAGATGGGAGGAAAGGATTGGGTTACCACGGGTTTTCCTCTGCTCCATGTGACACTCTGTGGGCAATCAATCACTGCATTACTCCTCCCTAAAGCAAGACAAGAGGGTAAACAAGCCTTAGCAAAGTCTGAGGGAATTATCATATAAGTAATCTATCTACAAAAGAATGTGTTGGTGTGTGAGTCTGCAGAAAATGATGGGGGGCTTTGATTGCGATTCTAAACACTTTGCTATCATAGAACTGCAAGCAGTGACAGGAAAACTAGCCCAATCCCACCTTTGTGAGATGAGACTACAGTGGGAGATGTGTGCTGAGGATTTGATCATCAAAGCCTCACGTTATAAAGCTCATGGCTGGGCTGATCCCTTCTCTGCTGGAGAGGAGCTCTAATTGCTGTCACGCGGTAGCTGCAAGGAGATATTCATTTATTCATATAAGATGAGCTCATTCTAAATGACCACTTCCACCTAATGTTTTTTGTCTCACACTGAATGTAAAAAGGACTACTGGGGTATTCTACTTTAGTTCACACACACCTTCATCACAATACACTCACTAAAGGTTGTGTTTGATGATGCAGATGTTTGAGCTCCTCTATTCTGTGTCTTTATTCGATGCACACACACACACATTCACAAAAACATAGGGAAATGTGGCTCACTGGTGAAATTTATGGAAACAAGGCATGATGTGACAAGATGTGCTTTATTATACTGATGGCCGCAATTTATAGTTTAGAATGGAGTAAATATGCAGAAGAAGTTGCTTTAGAAAGCCCAAATGGAATTATTGTCCTAAGCGAGGCTGGAGCTAGAGCAGGATGACAACAAAATGGTAAATGGCGTGTACTTGTATAGCACTTTCTAAGTCCTAGAATTCCCAAAGAGCTTCACACTACATAGACACATTCACCCTTTCATACTCACATTTACATGCTGATGGCAGTTTGCTTCACTTTAGCCACAGCTGCCCTGGGGCAGACTGTTCACTGCAAACAATCTGGTGCCTATGGGCCCTCCTCACCACCACCAGCAGGCAAGGAGGGTGAAGTGTCTTGCCCAAGGACACAACAACAATGTAACCCAGCCGGAACTGGGGATTGAACCGGTGACCCTCCGGTTAGCAGAGTGGCCACTGTACCAACTTATACACGCCGCCCCAAAGCAGGATGACAGATGAAAGACAGGGCTGTTAAAAATAGAGTGAAAGAATAAATATATCAGACAGATGTTTCTGAAATTAGACGAGACTAAAAGCTGCTCTATTTTAGTCTCTGAGATCACTGGTTACCCATCAGCACTGATTATTGTGCCTAACAGAATGGCACTTTTAAATCTATACATTGATTGGATCATATTAATTATATTCCAGAGTGCATGTTCCGATGCACAACACAACAATTAAAATAAAAGGTACTAAATGCATTTGTATATTGTTTTTCTGAGTCATGACCTACCAAGTGCTTTACATTAGTCAGACATTCACCTAGATGGCTGTGAGCTACATTGTAACTCTTAGAGGAAAAGCTCCCATACACCAGGTACTACCCGCAAGGTGCTCAAGTACACAACAACACATCCAGAGCTGGGATTAAACCGACAAACCTGTGGTTGCAAGATAAACTCTACCTACTGAGCTACTGCTGCCCCCAAAACATGAATGTTTAACTTAAAACATGGGGTGGGTTTGTTCGAAGAAGAAAAAAAAAACACAAATTAAGATTCAGCTGAGCTGTCTTAATGAATTAACATTAAAGAAAAGGGGGTCAAGATTCTAAATAAGCACATAAGCGCAAAGCAATCTGTGAATGTTACTGGGTCTCGGGACTATAGGCCTCAAATCCCTGAGTGTTTCCCGGCCCTCGCTCCCGGCTGCTCTGCTGTTAGCGATCGCAGCCTTTTGGGGAGAAGAACCGTTGAGAACACCGACTGATCACAGCTTTCACTCGGGCTGGGCCGTCTCATTCTGCATGAGTTGTGTGTAGGGCTGCAGCTATCTGGGTAGATTCTTCAGCCTCATGCTCATGCACACACATTATGAACCCTTTGGCAGAAATCAAATGAGCCATTTTAATCTAGATTAATTTAAATTAATCTAGATAAAAAAAAATTTAATCTATGCCCACCACTAATTTTAATAATGACACTTTTAAAACTATTCATTGGTTTGTTTATTTATTTATTGTATTTTTAAAACTTTTTGACCCTCCATAGCTTTGCCTAAAATAGAAACCAATAGAAACAGCAGAACAGCTGATACGCCACAACCTCAGGTTTAGAAAATCTGCTTAAAACTGGATTTCAGATGATTACATGAATATTTATTTTATTAAACTATTATTATTTAAATGATCAACCTCCACCAAAAAATGCTGCTAACGGGTTCAGTGGTGAAGATGTGTATTTGTGTTGTGTAAGGGTCTGCAGGTAGTCTGGATCGTTCTGTCACTGAAACCTTCACATTCTGTATGAGAGATGAACCCTGTTGGACAAAAAACTTCCCTCGTAGAAACTTGCAAGTTGGGATAGAAATAATACAAAAAACTCTAATTTTTAAAATCTTAACATTCATAAACCACTTTAGAGACAGACATTTTCCCACAGCATTTCCCTTTAACTTTTTCCCAGCATGCAGTGCTTCAGCTCTCTGATCAGATGCCTCAAGGTTCCGATGTATACAGAATCAGCCTAAGAGACACGGCCACCTGTCACATTCAAGGGGAGGGGGCATCACTCACTTTGTCCTTTTCTCTAGGCACTGCACCTGTGATGGTGGCCATGACAACCACTACCTGTTGACCTGTAAAGGCCAATTCATACTCCACGAGAAGAAATAACTTTCTTCTCGCTGGGGGGCTGCGAGAACAAAATGACGTCATTTTGTTCTCGCAGCCCCAGTTCGGCAGCGCTAACAGCTTGTTCTTGTGCACATCAGCCGGGCCGAACTTTTTTCGGCAGGATGTCCGAGAACAACTGCTGTGATTGGTCAGAAAGGGAGCATGAGCGTGGTTAGTGCGGTTAGTGGTTGACATTTTTCTCAGGCGCCTGCTGTTTGTGCGGATGGACCTGAAGGGTGACGGTCTGGATCGACCCGAGCTAGGAGGACCAGCGCGGACCGCGAGGGTTTGCGCTGGAGACCCGTATGCCTCCGCTCCTCACGTAGCGAGGACGGATCGTTTTAAACTGCACACACACACCCTCCCCTCCACACACACACACCTGATACGCACACCCATTTGACACGTCGCTGAAGCAGTTTGACAGCTGAGTTCTCAGGGAGTATGAATGCTCCCTGCCAAAACGAACTTTTTTCTTGTTCTCGGCGCTCCCCAGCGAGAACAAATTTCTTTCTTCTCGTGGAGTATGAATAGGCCTTTAGGGTCTGGTGTCGAGGTCGAAGGATGAGGATCCGCCTGCTTGACACCAGGATCTGGATGGACCCCACAATCAGACTTCTTCAGGTATTTGCTGTTTGCTTTCCTTTTAAACGTTGCTGAGCTTCACCATGACCAAGGGAGCAAAACGTCTCAAAGAAATCAACTCCATTACGGCTATTTTGTTTCCAACAGGAATAAGAACACAACTTAAAGCTGCACTTGTTGATTTGGTAAGCAATGTAGCTTTTAATGTTTTAAAAAAAAGTCTCTTAACAACATTCTAGCATAGTATAGCTATAAATATATTGTGTAGATTAAAAAAAACACAAAAGAAATCAATAAAGTGTCTGTCCCACAGTTCTCTAAAAACTTCTCTGCTGCACTTCCGCACTGCTTGGATCAGCAATTAATCCGCCCGGGCACATTTTACAGTTGAACATCCCGGAAGTGAGAGGGGGACACAAACAGCCGGCTGTTAGCGCTTCAATTTTAGGAAGTCCGCCCAAAAAACACCTTTTCAGCTAGCAGAAAACTAAAAACGTTTGGAGGTGAAAAGAGGAAAAGCTGGGGGAACATTTCTACAGCTGGAGTTCTGGTCTCTACTGTAGCCATGGAAATGAACGGTCCCATGTCTGGGGGAAGGCTGGCCTACGGATTATACCCGACGGGAGGGGTGAGTGCTCTGAGACGTGTTTCTGTAAAATAGCTAGCGAGACCTAGCTTGTTTACAACGCTGCAGAGTGCAGCTTTAAACGACTGACATGAAGCTCAGTTTAATCCCAACTGATTACATCATCTCAGTAAAAGGATGAAAATTTCACAATAAAACAAATCATGTTAAAATTAAACTCCTCAACCTTCACACCAAGAAAAAAGAAAAGAGAATGTTGAATTCCTCTATTGAAAAAAGCTGTTTTTTTCTCTCCATTTGCCAGAAAAGGTAAAAATCAAATGAAGAATGAAGTAGTGGATTTTCTAAATATGTCCAAGGTAGCACATAGAGCAGCTATTTTCTATAACAAGTTAAAAATAGATTATGTGAAACGTTAAGATCTATATGGCAGAAAGATTTGGGGGATGTCATAAGCAAAGAAGACTGGGATAGGATACTGTCACGTTCTGGCAAATATATAAGGGAAGCTAAGGGACAATTTACACAGTATAAACTGATACACAGATGGTATTTTACACCCTCTAAGCTTCATAGAATGGGACTGATGAATAATAATAAATGTTGGAAATGCTCAGAACCAGGAACATTTGTCCATGCTACATATATGGGAGTGTGGGTTGGTTCAACCCTTTTGGCAAAAAGTACTTGAATGTATAGGGGGATGGATTGGGATAGTGCTACCCAGATCACCACGATTGTGCCTGTTAAGTGACCAATCAGTGATCCCAGGGGTCCAAAAATGTGATGTAGTGGTCATAAAAGTAGGGGTAGTTACAGCGGCCCGGGTTATTCTCAGTGTGTGGAAGAATCCATCACCTCCAGAGTTTGATAGATGGAAAGAAAATATGATGAGAATAGTGTCATATGAAAATTTTTTAGCCAGGGTTAGCGATGATATGGACAATTTTGAGGACTCATGGGGACGGATTTTTGACTGAGATGTATGTATGAAGAGCAGGAGATGTAGACATTGTTTAAGATATTTTGTGTACAGAATTTGTGTTTTCCTCTGGATATGTAAAATGTTTTTTGATTTCTTTAAATGGCCAACATGGCAAACTTCATGGAAAGGAATATGGTTAAGCTGTCTGTTTTGGTTCTATGTTCTAGTTGGAATGGGAATTGTAATATCATCAAAAATGAACAAATAAAGATTTAAATTATAAAAAAAAAATCAAATGAAGAAATGATTCAGGTTTTAAACTTTTAATATGAGAATAATTTCTCTCTACCATATTTCTATTACCATATTTTTGTGCTTAGGGACAATAATGTTATTATATTTATGTAAGCTAATACTATATAAAAAAATGTTCAGTGTCTCCATAAAAAAAACTTTTCTAGTAGTTTTTTTTCCCAGTAAAAATCAGTGAGTTACAGGGATTAAAGCATTACACTATCAATTAAACCAGAGTTAATGTTTTAAAATATTTAACTCTAATATCAAAAACCTTTACATAACATGACATACATGCAGTGTTGGGACTAACACGTTATTAAGTAACGCGTTACAGTAACTACGTTACAATTGTGGTAACAAGCATGATAACGAGTTAGTCTGCCAAAATCAGGAACGCGTTTATCGTTACTGAGATTAGGGTCATTATTCGTTACTTTGTGTCAGGTGAGCCTGGGGCCAGCGGGAAGAAAAAGAGGGGGAGTGTGACTTATAATGGGGGGTAGCTGGTCGTGAATCGCACCCCGCACACCTGTGAGCGCTTCTCCATGAAATGCAGCGGGAGGTGAGGAGGACACTGCTGCGACTCTCCCTCTGGCAACGTCATTGTCAACCAGTGTTGGACCAAACAATGGTTCAATTGTCTGTACAAGTGGATCAGCTTCATGCCCGTTCTCTCCCAACCTCTGCACATGTTCCAATCCCACAGAATGGTGAGCTCGGATGGGAGCAAGGGACCCAGGAACCAGGTCTTCACCTCAACATCAGACTCGTTAAAGTTGGAGCTTTAGCATCCTGTATCGTTGTATGTTTTTGGACTGTGAGAAGGTGAAACTACTGGATTTAACCAAAACAGTTGGTCATTGCTCATTGGTTTTTTTAAAGGGGTGGTTTTATCAGAATCAATTTTTTTCAGGTCTTCATAGTTTCTAATAGGTCCCCCTGAGCCTGTCATGTAGGCCAAACATGAAAACTCTCCGTTCCCTGGTTATTTAGAAAAAACAGAATAAGGGAGAACAGAAACTTAAAAATGCAGAAGAGCATTTCTGGAATTTTTGACATCACAAGTGTATTCGCTGAGATGGTAACGCCTTTCGGTCCACTCAGCTGCTAGCTTTTGTTTTTGTTGAGAATTCAACATGGCGGAACGCACGCAGACAGTGTTCCCAACTCGGGGATATACCCAAGGCGCAAGTCCCTCTCTCCCTGTTTTTTTCCCTCCCTCTCTCTCTGTGTGTGTGTGTGCATGTGTGTGTGTGTATGTGTGCGTGTGTGTGTGTGTGTTTAAGCCGTGCGGACGGTCAGCAGAACGCGACCCCCCCCTTGTCGGAGGGGAGCACGGATGACAGACAGCACAGACAGCAAGAGGAGAACAAGAGGAGGAAAAACTGAGGAAATGAGTTTTAGCAGGAAGCAGCTCCCTCAAAGCTAATCTTTAGTAAAGACTAGAAGCTACTGTTTGTTACCTGGGTTTTAACTTTTTCACTCTTTCACTTTCTAAAGTATCTCCAGACATTTCGGGGGGCGGAGTAGTGACATTTCGGTCATCCAATCAGAAGCGAATGCTGTGCATATCATGAATACTAATGAGAATCCTGCAGTTTCAAGTTCAGTGTCATGACTGTGGCACGAGTCAGACCCAGAACGAGACCCAGACAACAGGGATGTAACAAAAAGAGTCTTTTATTGAAAACAGGGGAAAGGGGAGGTGGAAAAACAGCTGTAAGCCAGATCAGAGTTCGTCCGGAGGGTAAACGAGGAGGAGTGGGATCCACTGGATATCAGTCCGACTGAAGGGAGAGAAACGGGACAAGGAGGCAAGTAGAATAATAAGGAGTGGGTCTCACCACAGGAGGTAGGGGCAGAGTCGTGATCCAAAGGCAGGGTAGTCAGAAACGGTCCAGTTCAGAATCAAGGCAGGCAGAATCCAGAGAGGGCAGGCAGAGATGGCAATCCAATAACAGAAGGGAAGTTAAAAAAAAACAGTAAATCCAAAACGAGGTCCGGCAGGGAGCAGGCTTGAGGCAGTGGTCAGGAGACAGAAAAACTATGGTCAGTAACAAGAACAGGAATCAGACTGTGAAGGGTTGAAAACTGCGTGGCAAACGACAACAGACGATCTCGCGTTGAGTGGCTGTAGAAGTGTGGTAAATAAAGGCAGAGGAACAGGTGGAAACAATGATTGGCAATCAGGGGCAGAAAAAACAGGAGCAGGGTAAACAGGTGAGGGAGGGGCAGAGAGCAGGAGCCAGATCCATGACATTCAGGCGTCAGATGGGAAACTTCTAAAGCTTCTATTATAAGCATCAAAGCTTCTTTCTTTATAAAAATTACACAGATATCATTGAATTACACTAGAGAACAATGCAAAACTATAAAATAACCCAGAAAACCACACCTTTAACATAGGTGTGCTGTCCAAGGTTCTGAATAAAACGTGCTGCCAGCTCCTCTCTGTTCTGATACCAGTCTGTCGTTGAAGTTGAGTGGAAACTAAGATCTCCTTCTGAGGAGAAGAACTCACAATGTGAAAACAGCAGCTCCACTGAAGAAAGTTAGGATAGATCAAAATATATATATATTATTAACATATAAGTTGATTTAAAAACTATCCTGTTGTTTTTATTGAAAGTTTTTGCTAGCAAACTTTAGTTTGATGCAAGTTGAAATAAATTAAGAGTAATAACTGTTGAAGTACCGGTCTATTGATACCAGGCCGTCAGAAATACAGAATAAAAAAGTTTAATTGATGTATTGATCGCCTCTGAAAGATCTGGCCTGGACACTTGTGTGTTACATCACTGTATGAAGCCCACAGCCATCAGCTGAGAAGCCGCACAGCTTGGGATTCCAATATGGTGACGTCCTTGGAAACAGTTGTTTAGACTACTACACATGCAGCTTATCTGCAGCCTAGAGTAAGAAGCGCTTCATCTACATCTTTCTACTTGAAAGGCGGGATTTCCCAGTTCCTAGTGCAATTGAACGCAGCAGGACTTTTTTTTTTACACAAACTTTACTGAAAAGGGTTGTACATACAAATAATTGTACCCCAAACAGCAGACAGGTGGTCCAATATACACATAAAATCAATACAAATAAATAATAAATAAATCACAGTAAATTTAGGCTGGTCATTTTTAATATATAATTTATTTATTTATCGATAACATAGTTACTTTCCTTAGTTACTTTAAAAGTAATGAGTAACTTAAAGTAACTGAATTACTTTTGAAAAAAGTAACTATTAATGCAACTAAGTTACTAATTTAAAGTAACCTACCCAACACTGCATACATATATTATTAAATAACTCAATAATTTCACTGTTGTTGACAGATACTTTTTAAGGGAAAAACATTGAAGTTCACAAGTCATTTTTTCCAAGTCTAAGTGACTTAGACTTGAATGACTGAAATGAATGAGGTAGGAAACCTGAACACACTGGTTTTATGTTCTGAATTCAGAGCATCTGTGGGTCCAGCTTCTAGTTTGGGATGTGAAAACGAATCAGCTTCAGTCCAGTGACATCTGAGGGGATTCTGGTGGGACTATAGTTTGGAATTACACACTCCCCTACACTCCAGAGAATCCTAACCCTAACCCTAACCCCACAGCCCCCCTCCCCAACACCACCCTGTGCCTCTCAACACTTCAGGTGAGAAAAGAGCTACAAAAATCAAGGTGCATAAGGCTGCAGGTTCAGACAGCATCAGCTCCAGGCTCCTGAGGTGCTTCACAGATCAACTGTGTGGCATCATGGGATACATGTTCAACATGAGCCTGAAGCTGGGAGAGTACCACCACTGTGGAAGACCTTCTGTGAGGTACCAGTGCTGAAGACCACAAAGAACCTCAGCAGCTACAGGCCGGCAGCACTGACCTCTCATCTGAGAGATTGGTCCTCAACCATCTGTGCCCCCTGGTGAGGTCAACGTTGAATCTGCTACAGTTCATCTACCAGCCTGGCATTAGGGTGGATGATGAAGCCATCATCTACCTCCTGCACCGAGCTCTCTTCACCTGGAGGAGTCTGGAAACACTGTGAGGATCATGTTCTTTGATTTCTCCAGTGCTTTTAAAACCATCCAGCCAGACCTTCTGAGAGACACACTGGAGCTGTCAGAAGTGGACCACCACCTTTCCCAGTGCATACTGGACTACCTAACTGGCCGCCCACAATATGTGAGCGCACAGGTGTGTCTCGGCCATACTAGTCCCTCAGGGAACTGTACTGGCATCGTTCCTGTTCACTTTATATTCGGCAGACTTCTCCATCAACTCCCCAGGCTGTCATCTACAGAAGTTTTCTGATGACTCTGCTATAGTCGGTCTTATCAGAGGTCAGGATGACATCAGAGGTCAGGATGACATCAGAGGTCAGAACGACTTAGAGTACAGACAGTCGATACAGGACTTTGTAGACTGGTGCCAACGGAACCACCTCCTGATCAATGCAGGGAAAACCCAAAGAGCTGGTGGTGGATTTGTGCAGGAGCAGATCCACAACATTCAGGGAGCTGACATTGAGATAGTGGACTCTTCTAAGTATCTGGATGTACACCTGAACAGTAAACTAGACTGGAGTCACACTGATGCTCTTTACAGGAAGGATCAGAGCAGACTCTACCTGCTGAGGAGGTTCAGGTCTTTTGGAGTGCAGGGGGTGCTCCTGAAGATCTTTGATGACTGTGGTGGCATCATCCATTTTCTATGATGTAGTCAGTTTGAACAGTAGCTTATCTATAGCTGAAATGGTTAGATCAGCTGATCAGGAAGTCTTAGGATGCCCCTAGAGACAGTGCAGATGGTGGGAGACAGAAGAACTCTAACCCTAACTGGTGACACACACCGATGGCACCCTGAACCCACAGAGATGTGGAGCAAACCAGACACCAGCACCAGGTTCTCTCTTGAGTATACCGTCCTTGACAGAAAAATGTGTGCATCCATGATTATAGTTTATTTAAACCTTACTGAATTAAACAGAACACAAGATGAGACTTAGTGCACAATCATACAACCCCTTTCCCCAAAAAACATAACAGGCAAACAGCAGATTTGATTAACAGTGAGATGTGTTTCAGTGACCAAGAGGTGAGCAGCAAAATGCGTTTAATATATTATAAAAATTAAAACACAAGTTAACGTTTTTATCTGGTGGAATATTAGTTAATCTCCAGGGTCAGGGTGAAAAACATCTCCAGGGTTTATTGCTGCTTTGAACTCATGCAGTTCTCCTTCTACACAGCAGGGGGGCAAAAATGAGAATACAATACACACTAAACAGCTGGAATGGCAGCAGAAGAAGAGTTGTAGCAAAACAAGGGTCTAATGGAGATCCATTCATACACAAACCTAACCACACTGTTTCTTCTACTTTTATAAATGAATGTCAGAAAAAAATGAACCTGTTTGCACACTTTTCATCTGACAGGTAAAAGATCAGAACTTATCAATGCAATGATGACTAGGCCAAGACCACATCTCCCCATACAGAATACAGAATCCAGGTAAGTACTTACAGGTAAATACTTACTGATAATGAGAACTGATACAAAGTGAGTGACATTGATCTGGTTTGTACGACCAAAAAAAAAAATAGAAAAACAGACAACAAATGCATAACCTGAATATTGCTGGATTTTCCTGTCTACCATTAACCTGCACTCTCCTCCACTCTCTGTGTGTTCTGACCTGTTCCAGGGCTGATCTGGTTGTCGTAAAGGTGGATGTCATCTCCGCAGGCGATTGGTAAGTCCTGTCCCTCCTCTCGACCCTCGCTGCCCTCCTCCTGCTTCGCCTCCCGCTGCTCTGAGGGACACAACGGCACAGAGTCAACGACTACCAGCCCCCAGCAGCAACAAGCTAATGGCATCTACAAGTTCACATTTTAAAACAGCTACTGTACAGAAATCTGAAATTAGAGATTCACAATAAAATGAGGCTGAAGTTAGAAAAAAGTGACACCTTAAAAAAGTTGTCGATGTCTGACCTGAACTCCAAACACAAATATCTAAACCTCTCCTGACACACTTTAACTTTGAGGATTTATTTATGTTTATAAATCTATTTTCAGAGTTAAAATAAAATGAGGTCATGAGTGTTTAGAAGTATTTATTTTAGATGTTCCTTTGACAGGTTTCAACCCATCGCTGTGATGAAACTTGACAAGTCAGTTTTGCTCTGAAGGTCAAACATTTATATCTGGTAAAATATTTGAAGGAAACATCTTGCAGCATCATGCAGAGGAGTGTAGATTCTGCAGGATCCATTTCTATAGTAAGGCTGCTAGTTTTGTCTGCGTTTCACTAAAAGTCAGTGAGGGTGTGTTGTTCTATTTACCATGCAGAACCTGTGCTGCCATCATCAGGGAAAAAAAACAAAAAGTGACTGTTACCAGCCTGACATCTGCAGCTACTCCCTCACCCTATCGCTCTGCACCATGCATGCCCTCTACACCAAATCGCAATTTTAAGAAAGGTGGGGTTCGCTGCCATAACTGTCAAGGATGGGGTCATATCCAGAGACAGTGCCCGTCCTCTAACAAGACCACCAAGGCATCAACATTCAGCAGCACCCCCTTTTATGGCCCAGAGCCCACCGTGCTCCACCTTAAAGGTCAGAGCCATGAAATGAGCATCCACATGCGCCTCTGCCAGCTGGAAGTGTGTGCTGTTTTGGACAGTGGTGCCCAGAGGAGCGTTCTGCCGCTACACTACTATAACGCCATCCACCCTGATATGAGACCCGCACTACAACCTTCCACCATTGAGACCCTGCTTGGTGTCGGACCTGAAGATGTGCCTGTGCTTGGTGAGGCCCAGATACCCGATAGCATAAACAACCGTCAGGTGGAAGTAGGTTTCCTGGTGGCAGACATAACAGGAAATGAGGTGCTGCTTGGACATCCCTTCCTCACTCAAGCAGCAGCTCGACTGGATTTTGGCAGACACTGCCTTGTCCTGTTTGGTGAGGAGGTGCCCTACTACCAAGCTATAGCCACGCTGTAAACCCGAATAAGTTCAGTGAACTCAAAATTTATGAGGAAACCGATTACATAATAATTTTTGAGTTAACTTACTTATAAAATTTAAGTTCAACACAACTTAAAAAATGTGAATTGAATTAAATCAAAGCATTTAACTACCTCCAACTTATAACTTATTAGTTAACCAACTTAAAAAATGTGAATTGAATTAAATCAAAGCATTTAACTACCTCCAACTTATAACTTATTAGTTAACCAACTTAAAAAATGT
>SSNR01000462.1:298466-324619 GCA_006937965.1 Callopanchax toddi
ATGCTACTGTCAGTAAAAAAAAAATCACTTTTGAGGCAAAAAAAAAAAAAAAAAAAAAGACAGGGTTTCAACCCATCTTCAAGGTTCATCAGTAGTTTCTGGATGAATGGAAATGTGTGAACAAGTCCTTTTGAATGGTCTAGATGCAACCAAACTGAACAACAAAGCAAATGCTTCTTGCATGCATTTAGGAGTTCGCCCACAACAAGCTCGTCTTTCCACTAAACCGCTGTACTGCTGACCGGACTGAAATACATTGGACTCGTACTGTTCTTGTTGACAATGGTCAGAATACCACCAGGAGTGTTTACGTCTGGCTCTGGTCACTCTTCAATCTGCAAAGAACAAAAACAGTGTTGTATTAAAGATAAAGATGTAATGGACATCGACATTATTTCTAAGTATATGGTCCAGATCAAGAAATGGATTATGTTTGTGTGACAATTGACCTTTTTCCTACCAGCTCACACCCTCTTTCAAACAGATTCCCCCTCAGGAGGTCATAAATTCCTGCCTTGGTGTCGAAGAACCCCTTTCATCTTTCTGTGACAGTAAAGATAATGCAGATGCTAATTTACAGCTGGTGATAATTGTTCAAATAACAAACTTTCAGGATGGTGATCAAAGGGAGTTTTGATAACTCAGACGAGATGGAGCCAGAAGACCCTCACCCCACCTTTTCTCACCCAGTGAAGAAAAACAAAGGAATTCCTTTGTCTCTCCTGTCCTTAAAAATGTCTCTGATAACCTCCCTTCACCCTCACAGATTCTAGATGAAATAAAAACTTCAATGTGATACAAATTTATATAAAGAAAGGTTAATATCCACAGGTTTACTTTTAAAATGTGTTTACAAGATAAAGTTTGATTTTTCCCTGTTTGATTTACTTAGGTAAAAGTTCTTTGGTTAATTTTCCTTGAAGACTTTTCACATTGTTTATCAATATGATACCAAATTATCTCTTTTAAATCTAATCTAGTCAAGAAACTAGAAATGTTATTCGTATGTACTCTTAAGCTAAGAGTAACTGATTTCTCTGATTAATCTGATGTGGGATTTAATGTGTTTCTATGCTTAGAATAAACATGATGCACGCAGTCTAAAAGGTGATTCTGAATAACTCTTCACGTTTCAGAGAGAAAAGTGGTAAGGTTTATTTTATTGATTAGAAACTTTATTCCTCTCATCAAAATTTAATCCCCTCTAAGCCATTCCTAAGTACTTCCCCTTTATGCAGATGAAGGTGGAGTCAACCACACCATTGGCTGAACCCGACTCCACCCCTGCCCTTTAAAACCAGAAGGCGCTAACTGCTAGTCTCTTTTCTTCTTCGTTTACTCCTCTTCTCTTCGTCTCTTCGCCCCTTCGCCTCTTCTCCTGCTCAGATGACCTGATGACCTATCCAGCCTGGCCTGCTCCCACCCCAGGGAGTCAGGATACCCAGGCTTTCCAACATGAGGCCTCTGAAATCCAGCAGAACACTCTTAGACTTTAAATCTTAGGAACTTTCGGCGTTAAGCTTTTCTTTTATTTTCACGTTACATTCTTCTTAACCAAGTTTAGACGTTTTAAAGTTTATTTTTCTTTTATCCGTCGTTAGAAACCAAAAGTTAGACGGCGTTATTATGAAACTAAAATACCTTAGACTTAATGGAAAACAACGACATCTCCATGCCGAGAGAACTTCACTGCTTGTTGCCCAAATCCTGGAGATCTGCTCATCAGCTTCTGATACCCTTCCACACTTGAGTCACCCATCGAGCGTTTTCATGCTTTGACTGCCTTCTCTCCAAGCTGGAACAGGAACCACTGTGACTGCTGGAGGAGACAAAGCCGTCGGTCCAAGCCTCAACGTATCTCGGGGATTCAAGTTCAGTGGTTCGGTGAGACAATCAACCTATGTGGTTATTGCAATGTGATGCAATTTGGGTAAAGCAAGCTAAACCCAACTCTCTTCATCCATCCATCCTCCTTAAAATCCTTTAATCTTCAACTTCCCTTCATAGGCCAATAAATTAGCTTAATTTCATTAGTAAACCATTTCTCACTCTGAAACATTAGTCATTAATATTTATTTAACCTCAATAATTCATCTTGTTAATAAATTGAACTGGTTACAAAGTCAAATTCCTAACTTTGCTGTGTTGCTGTTATAACATGTTCATTTTGAGGTTTCTGTAAATAAATTTATCCGTATATAATCATAAATGGGCTTCCAGTAATTTTTTGTGTTTTTCATATCGAAAATGGGTAACGAGCTTACTACTTTCAGATTCAGACTGATAAATGATAAATAACAATAAAATACAAATAGGATAATATTCAAGGTTGTCTCAGCTTACCTTCCAAAGAAAACGCTGGGTGGTGCCCTAATTACGAGGTTTTGACTATTATTATTAATTATTAAGAATAATTATAATAATAATATTCAATATATACAACTTTATACCAATATAACCCTACAAAGATTTTAATGGTTGCAAGAAAGAAAAAGATCCATATTTATTATAACCTCTGCTAAGTAGGTTTTCAGTAGAATTGGATTACAGTTTCAGAGATTGCCAGGAACGACACAAGGAAGAAGTGATTAGGGTGCACAGCACATGGTCGGTCACTGTTAAATTTGTAAACATTGTAATTTCCATGCTATTTTTATGATACATGTGCCTCCATTTTATATTTGCAGACAATGAAACCTAAATCAGGACCCTGTTCAGCCATGAAACCTTTACCCTGTTATTTCACATTCTGAAAAAACAGTAGAAGATGGACAACCTTTGTGTCCAAAGTTTCTACTTGTATAAGTTAGTGAAAAAACATTATCCAACAACAAATACTTACATAAAAAACTTTGAAGGATTGTGGATCCTCCTCCTGTAGCCGTATTGGAAGCCTGTGCAGCACCAGAGTCCGATATCAGCATCCTGTTATTGCTGCACAGAAAGACACACACAAATTAATAAAGCAGATATATTTTACATGAGTGCATTTACACATTTAGGTCTGGTTCACTTCATTTAATGTCTTCAATTATTATTATAATTAGCATTAATTATTGCACTAGCATGATTCAAAGACCTTCACAGACTAGCAGATTGTTATAACTTCATATCATGTTTTGATTTTTTTTAATAGTCATATTAATGCCAACCCCTAAATTATGGCCACCTCACCTGTTTATCATACAGACTCAGCATGTCGCGTAGAGCCTCTGAAGCCTCACCAGGTCACGCTGCTTTCTGTCTGAACAAGATCAGCAGCCATGGTGTGTCTGTCCAGATCAGAATAAAACTGGTTAACATTTGTGATGTGATGAAACTCTCCACAAATCTACAAAATAGTAAAAATCTGTAAAAGAACAAAAAGTAAATAATTCATTTTACCTGTGAATCACTGTGTAGGGCGGGTCTCCTACCATCGGCTCTTCCCTTATCATTTCTAGGCGATGAAGGGCATATGTTCCTCCTGTAACACAGATCAAAAACAATATGAATCAAATGAACGTAATTTCATCATTTAATTTAGAAATAAATGTAACATAGGTTACCGATATAGATGCTGGTGGTTGGTGATAAACTGCTGTTTCTATATAATGTAAGCAAAGAAAAAAAGGGATGACATTAAACTGAAACCAAACACAAACAGTTCAAACTACTACTGCTGCTGCACCCCAAACTATTTCATCAAACAGTTCTTAGTTAGATTTGACAAAAATATGATAAACACTTAAATGATCAATAAGATGACCTGTATTGTTCAAAAGTATTTGTTTAGTAGCCTACTCAACTGCTAACTAGGCGAATAATTAATTGTCCTTTGCCTATAGTACACACATAATGCAACAATATGATTAAAAGGCAATTAAAAACATACCTTTGCATATGACGCGGACTGTTTTATACTCCAAAAACACTTTAATCTGTTGACAAAAAGGAGAAAGAACTCACGTTAGCACAAGGCAGCTTTAGCCACATTTACACCGCATTCATTGAGTTGAAGCGTGACGCCAAAACGTGTCTGATATCAACCCACGTAGCTTATGGTAAAACAAGAAATAAAACCCGGACAATGATAGCAATTCAAACCGACTAATAAGTAGCAGCCACTGGCATTTTAGTCTTTATCGAGGCTGACAGCTTCCCGTTAGCAAATTCAAAATTTGCGCCAACCAGCAACTTTACGTTATTCAACCAATGAGCTTCAATACGCGCACAGTGTTTCACTGGTGATAATTCACAAAAACTTAACAAATAAAACGGCAACATATACAAATGTGTTTCATTTTACTCACGTAAATGTAGCGAACTTCGCACTCGCTTCAAACCTCCATCTTGAAACTTTTTCTTGGTACGCAGCTGAGCTGTGTGCACGTAGCTTGCGTCATGATGTCATCACGCGTCTTTACTTAAAGTTTGATGCAAAGATTTCATTTACTCATAATCTTTTATTCCAGTAAAATTATAACTACAGTAAAAGTTGAACCAGGTTATAAGTTTTATGCTCGTTTGACTTGGTTGCTACTTTTGATTAATATGGTTATAAAACTTTTGAGCTCATTGTACTGTTCAGGTTTACAGTGCAGCCCAAGGTCACAGGCCATGAGAAAGTCTGAGTGCGGGCTGGCTCAGCGTAGCCACAGCAGCTGGGTCTCACCCATTGTTATGGTGCGCAAGAAAGATGGGACGTATCGTCTTTGCATTGACTATAGGGCTCTCAACGAGCGCACCATAACAGATGCATACCCCCTGTCGCGCATCCAGGACACCCTGGATACACTTTCCACTGCCAAATGGTTCAGCATGTTGGATCTAGCTTCATGTTACTGACAGGTTGAGTTGACACCAAGAGCACGCCGCGCAGCTACTTTTTGCACCAGGACAGGGCTCTTTGAGTGGAACGTTATGCCGTTTGGATTATGTAACGCCCCGGCAACGTTTCAGCGGCTGATGGACCGCATCCTGGCTGGCATGCAGTGGGAGACCTGCCTGGTCTACTTGGACGATATCATCGTTCTAGCCAAGGACGTGCCAGAGATGCTGCAGCGACTTGGCCAGGTATTTCACAGACTCCAACAAGCTAATCTGAAACTGAAACCTTCTAAATGCTGTCTTTTCCATCACCAAGTTGCATATCTGGGCCACCTGGTGTCAGAGCATGGGGTAGCCACTGACCCCAGCAAAGTCCTAAAGGTTCAAATGTGGCCCACACCAACGTCCATCCAGGAGGTCAGACGCTTTATCGGCCTGGCCTCATACTACCACCGGTTTGTGAAAGACTTCGCCTCTATAGCCGAGCCCCTTCATAACCTAACAAAGAAAAATGCCCATTTCCAGTGGCATGCTGAGCATCAAGCAGCCTTTGATGAGCTTAAGTGCCGCCTAACATTAGCCCCTGTTCTCGGCTACCCACTGGATCAGGGTGAGATGCTGCTGGATACTGATGCTAGTGACACGGGCATCAGTGCTGTACTTTCACAAATGCAGCAGGGTGTGGAGCGCGTGCTGCCATATGGAAGTCGCAAACTGACAAAAACTGAACAGAACTATTGCACCACAAGACGTGAATTGCTAGCCATTGTGGATTTCACGTCCCATTTCTGCCAGTATCTCCTCGAGCGGCCCTTTAAAGTGCGCATAAACCATGGAAGCCTGTGCTGGCTAACAAAACTGAAGGAGCCTGAAGGACAGTTACTGTAGCTCGCTGGCTCGAGAAACTTGCTGAATAAAACTTTGAGATCATCCATCGTCCATGTCGGATGCACACCAATGCCGATAGTCTTTCTAGAAGACCCTGCCACCAGTCCTGTCCATGCAAAGTGCAAGACTCGTCCACGCAGCTAGGGGGCGTGAGACATCAGGCAGTTCAGTGCGAGTTGGACTCTGATTACAGCTCCCTGTTGTTGAGTCCAGTGGGGGTAGGGGAACAACGAGCGACTGCAGTGGTGTGTTCAGTGGGGGTAAGTCACAACACCCCTACACCTGACGCAGAGACTTTAGACCACAATGTCCATAATAATGAAGACATGGCATCTCAGAACATTCCCACTAATACTCAAAGTGTAAAGTTAACAGAGAAAATATGTGTGGCTAAAACCCCTGATACTGCTTCTTTGTTTCATGGCTGGACTGTGGGGGAGCTGAGCCAAGCCCAGGACGCTGATGCAGATATTGCACCCATACGCACCTGGATGGAGGCTAGTCATGAACGCCCCCCATGGACTGTTGTTTTACTATGCAGCCCAGCCACTAAGACATATTGGACTCAGTGGAAACGACTATCTCAGACATGGAGTGTTGGTCCGTCGCTTCTACTGCCTTGATGGCACCCAGTTCTACCCACAAATTGTGCTACCTCACAAACTACAACCAGCGGTAATGAGTCAGATACACGAGGGGCCAGTGGGTGGACATTTTGGTGTAGAGCGACCACAGCTAGACTACGAACCAGGTATTAGTGTTAGTTATTGGTACCACATGAGAGAAGATGTAGCGCTCTGATGCCGTACGTGTACCAGCTGCGCATTCAGAGCCCGACCCCAGAAGACACCACAAGCTCCAATGGGAACTGTTCGGGTAGGAGTAGGGCTGGGTACCGTAACACGGTACTACTGTGGTACCGACTGAAAACCTTCGTAGGTACTGGTATCGGAAAAAAAAAAGTTTTTCGATACTAGATTTTGGTATTTTTACAATAAAATGTCCCTATAAATGTGTCTCTCCAGCCCCGTTCTGATCAGCGCGCACACACAGGCTGAGTGACACACACAGCCCCTCCCTCTCCTCTCCTCTCAACAGTTACGGCAAAAAAAAAAAAAAAAGTCAGACCCGAATCCGCGAGCCGGGTCTGGAGAAGCGGAGGAAGACAAAGCAAGACCTTCCTCTCTTGTTTAAACACTCCTGTTGGTACCGGCCAGGTCGTCAGAACGGCAGATTAAAAAGATCAGACCTGAACACCATATTTGTTCAGAGTAACCCCGCAGCTCCGTTTTCACCTGCTGAGGCATCGGAGCTGCAACCTTCTCAGGACGACGCAGAACACATGCGCTGTTTTTTTAAATTGCATTTAAAAAATCTGCAAGGCCACGAGACGTACTTGTTTTATTTAGGAGGATTTACTTTTTATTAGAGACCAAGGTTCTGTTATCAGCAACAATGTGTGGAGGGTTTTCCTCCTCTGGTTCAGGTGTTCCTGTGCCCCCATCCTGGCACCTCCAGAGTAACACTAGTTTCTGGTCGACCTGAATCCGTGTACTCTTTATTAGCAAAAAGGGAATAATGAAATAATGAAAACGGATCTGTTTTCCTGTATTTCCGATTGTTTTTCCATAACAAAAACCAAATAACTGTTAAATCTGGTTATTCAGTTTCCCTTTCAGAAACAAAAGAGTACATGGATTGTATGACAGCCTTAATTAGTTCCAGAGGGAAGAGATAAATAAATAAATAATAATAAATGCATAAATATGCAATAAAACAGTTTTTTGTTTTATTTATTAAATTTAAATATTATTAATTTTGTTTAAAAAAAAACTTTAAGTACTTGTTATTTTCTCTAAGAATTATACATATAGGTATCGAAAAAAGTATCGTTAAGGTACCGGTATTGAAAACCTGGTATCGTTAAAGTAGTAGTATCAAAAAATATTTAACGATACCCAGCCCTAGGTAGGAGCCCCTATGGAGTGCATTGCACTGGACATTATGGGACCACTAAATGAGACTGAGCGTAAAAATCGCTATATACTTGTGATACAGGATTATTTCACAAAGTGGACGGAGGCCTTCCCTATTCCAGATGAGCAAGCTGTGACGGTTGCTGAAATTGTCCCATCAGAATGGGTGTGCCGCTATGGGACACCTCAAGCATTACACAGTGACCAAGGACGCAATTTCAAATCTGAAGTATTTCAGGGGATGTGCAATCTGTTCGGCATAGACAAAACTCACACCATGCCATTCAGACCCCAGTCAGATGGCCAGGTGGAACGTTTCATTGCCACCCTCCAAAAGATCCTGACATCAACAGCAGACCGTTGCCACTGGGACTGGGACCTGATGATTCCGTATGCTGTTATGGCCTACAGGGCAACCAAGCACAGTGCTACAGGTTTTACCCCAAATTTCATGGTGCTGGGTCGTGAAGTAAGTGAACCAGTGGACCTTGTCGCAGGTCTGTCTCCTGATCCAGACAACCAACCTACAGCTCCAGAGTACGTGCAGGCAGCAGATGCGTGAGCGGCTGGAGCTCGCTCACCTAATCACCAGAGAAGCCCTGGGTGAGTCAGTCTGACATTTGCTGTCAGACAATATGACAAGAAATGTTGCCACACCCAATATAAGATTGGAGACCGAGGCCGGATGTAGGCATGGGCAAGGGGGGCATTGCCCCCCCCCCCCAAATTCCATGACTGCCCCTCCAAACGCGATTGCATGCAGAAATACCAAATTTCTAAAATATTTCAGTGAAAAATGGTCGGAGTGAGCGCTCTCTTCTGTTTGTCCTCATTCAAAGTAGCTACTGATTGGTAGATGTAGGGTGTGGCCATTCATTTTTTCATTCAAATAAAAATAAAAAAAGATTTTAAAAAAAGTAATATAAAACACAAAAGATAGGTTCAATACAAATATAAGATAGATAAAAAATAAAAATAATCTAAAAGACAAAAAAAGGGTTAAATAGATAGATAAGATAAGATAAAAAATAAAGATAAAGATAAAAATGAAATCAAATAAAAGACAAAAACAAAATGACACAGAAAGAAAAACAAAAACACACAAAAAAGAACAAAAAACAAAACAAAAAATAAACAGATAAATGCAGCCTCAACAGGGCATAAGCCAGTGTCCTACTTGTGCCGGTCCCAAGCCTGGGTAAATGCAGAGGGTAGGGATCAAATATGAAAATAAATATATGGATAGAGGAACTGATATGATGATGGCATAGTTTTCAATGCATTTAAGGGATTGGGGGAATGTGATGACCAAAATATTCTTAGCATGTCTAGACTCGCCCTCCCTGATATTCCCCTGCCCCCCTTAGTGGGGCTGGCTAGATCCGGCCCTGTTGGAGACCCTGTGTGGTATCTCATAAAAGGGACACGTCATGTCAAAAACAACGTCAAAAAGTTCCTCCTATCATATGAAGGGCCATTCTTCATCCTGGGACAACTGGATGACTTGGTTTACCGGATCCAGAAGAACCCAAGGTCCAAAGTAAAAGTCATTCACCATGACCAGCTAAAGCATTACCGCTGCCATGAACCCCTGGACAACACATGGGTCCTGGACCAAGCCCAACAGTGGACAGCCACAGAGGTCTCACCACCAGCCTTGGAGGAGGATCTGGCTGACCATGATCTTGATTTGTCCAGACTGTTCTCCACTGCATCTAGAAATAACCCCAGTTTTCCCCAACCATCAGTTTTGGCTGCAGCTGATCCCTCCCCGGTTGTGCTTGGCCCCTCCTCCCCTTTCCATGTAGACCTTGAGCATGGTGGGGGTGTGGTGGGTGAGCAACACCAGCTCAGCCAGCAGGTACGACGACCAAGCCGCCAGCGTAGAGCTCCAGACCATTATGGTGAATGGGTCACCTAGTTTGTTCAGCACCATGGACAGTTCTAAGTCAGATTAGAGACTCTGTACTAGTTTAAAGAGCATATTTTAAGTTAGACACTCCCTTAAACAAATGTTTAGATAAATATAATAGAAACTTTTTCTGAATAAAAATTTACACAAATTCAGCTTATTTAGGCTCTTGGATTCGTTTTTGTGAGAATTGTCAATTTTTTCACCAAACCGGAAGTGACGACAGTTCAGGGAGACCATTCGTTCTCTATGTAGAAAACTGATCCACTTATCACTACTTGTGACGAGCAAAACAAACCCCTAGAGTGCCATTATTTTATTACTTTATTACTATAGTGAGAAGTTATTTTATTAAGATAAAAAAAAAAGATAAAAACAATCAGTCCTGAAAGGCTGTACCCTGTCAGTCCAGCTGTAGACCGTGACCCACCTCCTCACTCGGGTCTGGATAAAATGCCAGCGTTTAGCACCAGGTTTGATCATCAGAGCTCCAAACATTGAGCTGTGTTCAGGTGGATTGTTAAGAAATGAAAGAGTTTATAAAAAGTTTCACAGGATGCAGCTAAACGGTTCGAGGCTGACCGAAACAGTGTCAGGTCAGGCTGGAAACCCCGCCGTGAAGCCCCTCTTGGTAGCCCCGCTGGGAACGGGAATCCCCTCTTGGGAGCCGCTGGGAACGGGAAGCCCCTCTGGAGAGTATCGCGGCATGGATTTACTGTACCCCACCAGCCAGGTGAGGGTCAGACACCTGAAGGAAATGCTCTCATGAAATCGCGGATCGGTACCAGACTACGACCCACCACGAACCGTACCAAACCTGGCATGGAAACGAGACTCAATTCTCCCCGTTAGCTCCTGTTAGCTAACAGCGGTTCCGGTGAATGGATCGAAGTAACGGCGCCTGTTTAGAGTCACACTGAATGTTTTTCGTCGGTATGTTGGACTCCATCACATCCAGTCCTGGACTAGACCAGGACCGCCAGAGTTTTTTGTCTCCAAACAGAAGTCACCGTACCGGTAAGGAAGCCGTCCCGTTGTTGACTCAGTGTCCTGACAGACTGGTGATTGGCATTCACAAACATAATAAATATAATTTAGCATTTTTTATTAAAATGAATACACACCGACGTGATTAAAGAGCGCTCTAACCTAAAACTAACAACTCATCGCCGACAGCGAGCAGGCAGCTGGCAGACTAGAGCGGTGCCAGTCTGAGATGTTAAAGTAGTTTTAGCTTTAAAAAATCTAACACAATGATTAAAACAAGCATCTGTTACACAAACTCCACACAACAAAGGGCTCAAATGATCATATTTATGGGATTATTGATCGTACAGAGTGTTAAATTATCCTACAAATACTTTACTTATCTACATCTGACAACACTGTAAGCAGCGCCACCTAGCTAGGACCTCCCTTAGCTGACGTCACAGGTCCACATATGAAAAAAAAAGCGTTTTTAGAAGCTTTGCAAAAAGGGGCACTTTTGACTAGAAAAATGGTTTAAAAAAATGTATGAACATTATTCATGAACTGTGTCGGAGGAGCGTGCACAAGTCACGTGCGCTGCCCAAGTCCTGCGCGCTCACAGTAACCACAAGACCCGCAGTGCGCCGCTCGGAAACTGAAGCGAACTGAGAAGTTTCCTGATAAAGAGTCGCTCAAACAGACTAGATTATTCACATCAAAAGTTGGAGAGCTCGCGCACCGAGCAGAGGAAAGTGCGCGTCATGCAGCGTCCGCAGCAGGAGGGAGGAGGAGCAGATAGGTGGAGGAGATAGAAGCACACAGGTAGAGGTAGGAGTCAAACTAATGAATAGGAATTCCCCATGTACACAAGCTGCCTCAGGTATATATATGTGTGTATAGATTTAAATATACTGTATGTAGATATGATAGATTAATATACGGTTAGATGGATGGATGGATGGATTGATGGACGGATGGATGGATGGATGGATGATAAATGATGGATAGATGATAAATGATGGATGGATGGATGATAAATGATGGATAGATGATAAATGATGGATGGATGGATGGATGAATAAATGATGGATGGATGGATAAAGATGGATGGATGGATGAATAAATGATGGATGGATGGATGGATGAATAAATGATGGATGGATGGATGGATGGATGATAAATGATGGATAGATGATAAATGATGGATGGATGGATGATAAATGATGGATAGATGATAAATGATGGATGGATGGATGAATAAATGATGGATGGATGGATAAAGATGGATGGATGGATGAATAAATGATGGATGGATAAAGATGGATGGATGGATGGATGGATAATGATGGATGGATGAATAAATGATGGATGGATGGATAATGATGGATGGATGAATAAATGATGGATGGATGGATAATGATGGATGGATGAATAAATGATGGATGGATAATGATGGATGGATAATGATGGATGGATGAATAATTGATGGATGGATAATGATGGATGATGGATGGATGATAATTAATGGATGAATAAATGATGGATGGATGATAATGATGGATGAATGGATGGATGATAAATGATGGATGGATGGATAATGATGGATGGATGGATGATAAATGATGGATGAATAAATGATGGATGGATGGATAATGATGGATGGATGGATGGATGGATGGATGATAAATGATGGATGGATGGATAATGATGGATGGATGGATAATGATGGATGGATGGATAATGATGGATGGATGGATGATAAATGATGGATGGATGGATAATGATGGATGGATGATAAATGATGGATGGATGAATGGGTTAATATATACGTAGATGGATGGATATCTCTCCATGTATCCATCACATCACCTTGCACTGTATGTAGAATGAGCTCATTAGATGTCAAATCCATATTTACAGTATTTTTGATGAGAGTAACTAAAAGTAATGCAAAAGTAGTGTAATGCCTTACATTTAAAAAACAGTAATATTGTAATGCAAGGGATTACTTTAAAATGACAGTAACAAGTAATAAATAATGCATTACAGTTTTGAAGTAACTTGCCCAACACTGATCATTAGTGGAATGGAAGTCACCTGAGGTCAGTGACTGTGTCCATTCACTGGTTAATCAAAGTTCCTGCTACCATCACAGCATGAAGACAAAACTACCTCCAAGAAAATCAGAGAAAAGGTGATTTTAAAGTATCAATCAGGTGATGGATACTAAAACATTTCTAAGTCTCTGAACATCTCCTGGAGTTCAATCATAATCAAGAAATGGAAGGAATGTGTAAAACTGCCAAAAGACATGTGAGGCTACGTTCACACTGCAGCCAAATGCGCTTCAAATCCGATTTTTTTCCCTCAGGCGACCCATATCTGATTTTTTAAAGACAGTCTGAACGGCACATATCCGATTTTTTCAAATCCGACCCAGGTCACTTTCATATGTGGTACTGAATCGGATACTTATCTGATGTTTTTGAAAGCGACTCCAGTCTGAACGGACATGTCGCATTGAATCCGCCTCGTACGTGACCGACAGGAGGCAGACCACTAAATGCGCCGGCGGAGGGAAACGCTCCAACACGTAGAGCTGATACTGGAGACGGAGGCAGTCGGTGGACAGAAAGTGAGGTTTTGGACTTGATTAGTAATAAATTACGTGACAATTTTGTTCAAGTGAACTTAGCACCGTGGCGTGGACTCGCGTTTCTGGGACGAGCTGTGGCGGTCCCCGTGTGATGAGTGATCTGACGGACTAAAATGGTTTTTAATCAAAATAACGGTGCAAGCGCGACGTGGCGCAGCGCTGATGTCTCCGGTGTATTTCAGCCTTAAAGAGATCTTACCGTAATTGAGCCATGTTCAAGTCTATTGCAAAAGCCATTTTACTTCCGTAAACAGAGCCCGTTATGTGTGACGTCTTGTCATCGTCTGCGCATGCGGGCCGCTTTGGGGCCGTGATTCGTTCACACTGGAGACTGTTTGCTGTCACATTTCAGTTGAAGTGTGAACAGCCAGACAAAAAAATCGGATTTGATTAAAAAATCAGATTTGAGCATTAAGACCTGCAGTGTGAACATAGTCTTAGAGACTCCATGGTCAGGTGGTAGAAGGTTGTTTGGTCTGATGAGACCAAAATGAAGCTTTTTGTCCATCAGACAAGACGTTTTGTTTGGTGGACATCAAACACTGAACATCACCACAGACACTCCCTCCCCACTGTGGAGCATGGAGGAGGCAGCATCATGCTGTGGTGAAGCTTCTCAGCAGCAGGTCCTGGAAGGCTGGTAAAGGTAGCAGGAAAATAAGTGCAGTGAAATTGTTATGACCTGTGGCCATTTGTGAGTTTTCTTGCAGGATTCCTGGCTGCTCTGCTCTGTCATCACACTCCTGTGATTGGCTACCTTCTCTGCTCATCTTCCAGTTCCTCCTGATTGGTTCATTCGTTCCCTGCTCCACCAATTAGTGAAGGACAAAGACTATAAAAGGTGAGCTTCAGCTGTGGTTCAAGGCGGCTGCCTCATTAGGTTTATGCAGCTCGCCTTAGAGGTTGTGTGCGTGGTTTTTGTGCTTTGTGACTGGTTGTACTTCTAGTACTTGGTAACTTTTGTAAAGTAGGTAGACTTACCTTTGTGAATCAACAGTTTTCCTTTGGTGTTTGCCACTGAGTGGTCTCTTTAAGTTTAGCATTTGTTTGTTTATACTGTAGGTTTGCTTTGTTTCTATAGACTCCTTTTGTTGTTTGCCGTTACATTTAAATACAATTCATCCTGCGTTCCTCATTGGAGGCTAGTTAGAAGGGTTTTGTTAGATAGAAACATTTATTTTACCTGTTACTCCTTTGTTTTATGGAAATCTTTTGATTTTACAAACCTGACAATAAATCTATTTGTCAGTTCACCAAAAACATCTGGTGTTGATGTTACTTCTTTTATCCCTAGCTGAGCTGGGTCCTAACAGAAATATAGAGAAATCCTGGAGGACAATTTGATTCCATCTGCTAGAGAACTACAGGTTGGCAGAAGATTTATGTTCCATCAAGTCAACAACCTAAAGCATCCAGTTAAAGATACACAAAAATGGTTTAAAGGCAACGAGGTGGAGGTTCTGGAATGGACCAGTCAAAACCCAGACCTCATTCTGATAGAGAATTAGTGTCTGGACTAGAAAAGAGCTGTTCTCATTCTGATGATCCACCAACCTGACAGAGCTTCAACAGGTTTGCAACAAAGAATGACATTTTCACTTTGACATTAAAATATATTTTTTGTTAATTTTTTTTTTACTCATGATTGATTTTTAAGAGCAGTGAAAGGGTGAAGAATCTGAGGGGGTGAATACTTTCTACAGACTCTGTATTATCAACAGAATGATGGCTGGCTGAGACCGGAGAGTGGCTGAGTGACACAGGGGAGCTAAACTGAAGCAAAACCAATTTAACAGAACTCAAAGGGGCGGTGCTTACGACAGTAAGGTACAGGACACAACATAGATGTTTTATTACAGACTGACATGATTCTGTCCCTTGAGGTTATGTGAGCATTTCAGAACATTTAGCACCCAGGCCAATCTTTAATAATGAATCTCTTTGGCATTGATGGGTAATGCTTACGTGCTAAGAATAATGTAACTGCATTTATATTTTGATAAAAGGTTGACTAATAAAGACAGCTATGCTGGTAATCTGCTGAGTGAATTGTGTATTACAGAAAGGGAATAATTGGTTGAGGGAGACTAGGAAATCCAGTGCAAGTATATTCCATCTTCACTGCCTCTGCTGCACATACTAATTGGAAGTCTCTCTTTGGCCTAAAGGTAATGAAACTGCTGTTATAACGGAGTTCATTATTTATATGCACAAGAATGGGGACGGGGGAATGGGAGGGGCTTTTAGTGTCTGTGCTGCCGCTTTAAACTTTAGACACATCTTTAATAAAGACACCCAACATTACACATACTGCAACCGTGGCTCAGTGAAATGGGAATTTTATCAAATGTTAGGAAGAACATTTGTCCTACAGGTGGCTCAGACTCACCCATTTCTTGAAAGAAGTACCCATTCTTGGACATCCCAGAAGGAGGGGCCTCTGCAAGGACAACACAGCAATAGAAACAATCACTGCAGGAAATCTGAGTTACAATAAAAGACCCAGCAGGAAGCTCTGTTTGTTACAAACATCTAGTAATTGTTGTCAAGAAAAAAGGTTGCAAATGCACACATGCACTTGTTATTTATGGCCATTGTTTAATTGAAAAAGAACTCTGTATAAAACAGACAAACATCAGGCTAAAACAATGCATCTCCTTTTTCATCATGTTCATGTTTTTACATACAGTAAATCCTCTCTATCCATCACATCTATCTGTGGTTTAATGGATGTTTTTCAAAGAAAATTCATAAAAGCTTGTGGACTTGTTACAATCTATGGTCTCTTATTGGAAAAAGGAACTCTTTTTTCATTTCCTGAGATGGTTTTAGCTTGACAATGACATCATCTTGCCTCGTCATCTTCTGCTAACCTGGTTCCAGGTCCAGCTCAACCAGTGGGACTCCAAGGCATTCCCAGACCAGCCCAGATATATAGTATAATGCCTCCAGGTTGTCCTCGTTGGGCCCGGAGCCTCCTGCCAGCAAGACACGCCTGAAACACCTCCCCAGGGAGGTGTCTAGGAGGCCTCCTAACCAGATGCCCAAACACCTGAACTGGCTTCTCTCAATGTGGAGGAGCAGTGGTTCTATTGCAAGTTTCTCATCTTTAAGGTTGAGCCCGGCCATCCTTCAGAGAAAACTTGATTCGGCTGATTGCTTCTATGACTTAGTTCTTTTGGTCATAACCCAACGCTCGTGACCATAAATTGACCAGTAAATCAAAAGTCTTCCTCAGCTCCCTCTTTACCACAACAAATGGGTTCAGTGTCCTCATCACTGCAGATGCTGCCCCGATCCATCTGTTGATCTCCTGCTGCCTCCATCCATCACTCATAAATGAGAACCCGAGATACTTTGTGTCTTCCACTTGAGCACGGACCTCTACCCTGACCTAGAGTTGGTAACCCTCATTTGCTCCTCAGTATTATGGGTTTTTGTCACATTTGTCACTATGTGGCTCAGTGATAGACTTTGTAACCTGTTCAGGTGTAAACCCACTTCTTGCTGAATCACTGTTGTAGAAATAGGCACCCCAAGCAGAAACAAGTATACTAAGAAGCAGTATTTTCAAGTAATAAAAAACAAACTACAAGAGTATAGTGTCAAAATGAAGTTAAAATGTTGACAAAAATTTGAAATATTTTCAGAATAAAGTTAAAAAAAGGCAATATATTATTTACAGAAAATGTTCATGAACAGCCAGAGGAAGCAAACTACACTGTGCTCCTGCAGCAACAAGATATACTGAATGTATTTAAGTATTGGGAGCTACAGTACGTTGTTGTCATAATTAAGGTATTAGCGTAACTTCTGTTTGATGCTATTTTCTCTTTACTTCCATTGTATTATTACTTCCGTTGTAGCTGTTGTTGTGTTGTGGCTGTTTTTGTAATATTGTGGCTTTTGTATTTTGTTGAACCTTTTTGGCCAACATACCAACCACACATCTTTGGTTTTACAAGTAGCTTAAGTTAAAAATTTAAAAATAATAAAAAAACAACAACCCAGAAATGAACCTACAAAGCCCATGTTTAAGATGCAAGTAGACACAGATTCACTTTTCTTTGGGTAAAATTCTTCAGTAAAGAATATTTTATGCTATGGAGTGTTGGTGTATGGAGAAATGGAGTAAAATTATTTTTTTAATAGATCAAACAGGCAACACCACTTTTTCAGCAGGAGGAACCTAACACTAGTTTATGCAGAAAGATGTATTATGTTTTCAAGAAAGAGGAAATAGTCAACATGCAAGCAGGATGTCAGATGTGGTTAGACCAGTGCACACTTCTCCGTGCTTTAGATTATTTTTGTGGGTGTGGAGTTTTCATGCATTTATATCAAACCTTAAATCATTGCCCAACATCTACATAAGCAAGATAAGATCTGTTAGATCTGATTGGGTGGGACCACTCACCAAATCAACAAGAGGTAACAAATACTTCTTGACCGTGACCTGCGTGTTTACCAAATGGATTGAATGCTTACCTGCACCCAATGACACAGCAGAAACCACAGCATATCTGCTCATGAACCACGTGTTCTCAAGGTTTGGCCTGCCTTGCCGCGTCAACTCAGATAGGGGAACTCATTTCACCTCTGAAGTGATGCAACAGCTCTGGCAGATGCTAGGAGTAAAGGCTAACTTTCATGTAAGCCATCACCCACAAGCATCGGGACAAGTCGAGCGAGCAAACAGAACAGTGGTCAATGTGTTAAAAAAGTACATGGCAACCAACCACCGAGACTGGGATGTCAAAATGCCACTCGTACTGATGGCCATCAGAGCAACCCCACATGAATCCACAGGGGTCTCACCCTTTGAAATGATGACTGGCAGACAAATGACACTCCCCTTTCATTTGCTCTACCAGCCAGGCGAAACCAGTGTAGCCACCGCCTACACCACTCATCAATATATGCAGGACTTGAGTCAGCATATTAAAACCACATTTGCCTTTGCACAAAAGCATCTGGAAAAGACAGCTGAAGGAAGAAAGGCTTACTATGACCAGAAAGCATCAACACATGAACTGCAAGTGGGGGACAAAGTCTGGTACTATGTTTTCACAGCTCCCACAGGCCAGACCAAACAGGGAAAGGGAAACCTGACCCGCAAACTCCTCCCACGATGGACAGGTCCGTACATCATTACTGATAAATTATCACCGGTGGTGTACCAGATCAAAGTGACCAAGGGATCAAAAGAACCTCACCTGAAGTGGGTTCACCGCAACCAAATAAAACCCCACGTTGCTCCCTCCAAACTTAGAGAACCAACTACTCAGGAAACTGAATAAAAGAAAACAAATCAAACAATACTAGCTAAAAGACCAAGTCAAACTAAAATAAACATCAAAAAGGAAACAAGAAAATAAACACTTGAACAGAAAAATGAATAGCTAGTAGGACACCTCCAGGTTAAAATGAACTAACTCCTTTGCATGATCAAGACAATAATTTCTGCATGCGGAATGAAATAACCTCCAACTTACTAACAATATTCCTGTGGAATGAAACTTACTAACATTGCCTCAATAACTGAGCATGCAGTAACCTATGTCAAAACTAACCCTCTTCATACAGCGTCTGCATTTTATTTGTCACATACCTCATCGTTATCAGGATGAAGACACTGTCCATCCTCATGACCCTTAATGGTATAGCTGCTCCAGCTGACCTTTGTCTTGTTGAACCCAAATCAGAGTAATTGAAATCTCAGAATTTCTAGCCAGTACTCTTTGGAATTAAATTCTCGTACAATTGAACAACTCAAAATACAAAGGAATTAAACCATTGACGTTGGCACCTAGAAGTACCTAGAGACCTAGCATCCACTTTCCAATCCACTACCCAATAGCTTCATTCTTCACCATCCTTTTAGAGTATATTATCATCTTTGTTGTTACCTGCCGCTATTCCCATAAAATCCAGACCATCCAAGGTCAAATTAACAGATGCACTGGGAAATTAACAAAATCATGCAGAGGCAAGAGATCTGACCAAAATCCCCAAGTACCGGAACTAGTTGTATTTGATGAGGATACCGAACTAGGCGAGACCAATGTAGATAACACCCCTGTGGTGTTAGAGATAACCTATTGAAAAAATAGATCAACCCAAGTAGATAGTGCATGCAAAGTCATAGAATATAGAAGTTTTTTTTTTCAGCGTATACCCTGTTTATTTTAACTAATACACCAGCTGTACCAAAGCTTAGTTATATACTCGAGTAGTTCTTTATAAAAAATTTAAAAAAAATTTTTTTTTAAGCTAAAATCTTAGCATTCTTGTTCTATTATGTCTGCCCTAATACTACCCTGGTAAAATATCATGCATCATCAACAGCCACATGAAATGATGTCACTGTTTGACCTAACTGCTGTCCAGATGTCCCCATCTTCGTTCAAGGGTGCCTGAGGACCACGCTCCTTCCTGAGGACCACACTCCTTGCTGAGAATCATGGTCGATTCTGAGGACGAGGACATCGGATTTGTTTGTTTACACTTCACTGCCTTTGCCCAAGGAACCTCTACACAGGTGAAATGATGCTGATTATGGTGAATCATTCCCACCATGAACGTTGCGAATAATTCAAGTGGGGGACTGTAGCATCATTCAATTTATCCACCTTTCTCCTGCATTATATGAAAACTGTCCTAATGCTTGAACTATGATAAACTGTTGCTTTGCACCAGACTCCATTCACTCTATCAGGAACTTTGCAGGCCTGGTGAATTAATGTCAACAGTCTCTGACCTCAGGTGGTAAGATAGCACCTCCTCATATCTTCAAGGGACTTGTAGAATTAAGTCCTCAGGAGTGCCATAAACATTATTTTCCTGTGCTTTGAAGAAGCAGAATCAACATTCTTCATCCAGAGACCTGTCTTAACAACTGAAATCCCATTGATATCAGAATCCCCAAACAGGTTTGTCGTCTCTAGCCCGGAGAAGACGCTATGAACGTCTTTCAGATGCTAATGTTCAGTACTTTGTGAAAACAGCCTCAAAAGCTGAGGACAGACAATCAGGAACCAAACTGCAGATAATGCTCACCCCTTTTGTTTCGCAGGAAAGTGAGAGACCCCCCTTCTACTCTCAAGAAGAGAACTTTAACTTCTTAAATTCCAATGTCTGGTCATTGTCCGTATTGCTGTGTTTGAAATTCATTTACATGCGATTTCAGTGTGTCTACCAGATCTGTGGTAAATTCCTCAACTCAGGTTTAGACGTTAGACATCTTTAGGTTTAAGTTTTAATTCTATGTACAAGTTTTAAGTGAAGTTTGAATGTGTTTTTATGAATGTTTTCAGGGGAGAGTTTTATGCATTTTATTTGATGTTTTTATGAAGACGTGTCAAAGACGATTATCTGTTTTTATAGTAAAACAGATAATAAAGTTATATCAATTCCTGTTACCAAGATAACTGGAGTTTCACTTTTCCCTTATTTGCTCACTCTTCCGAAGGCCTTTTTAAGTTCATATTGATAAAACTGGTAATATGTCCATTCAAACTATAAAGTTCACCTGGTTTGTTATGATAAGAGTATTGAATGTGGTGCGGTTCTTTTGTTTTAATGACAAATTAAAATTGAAGGATGTGTGACTTGTAAAACTGACTTTAGGGACCTTTCAGAGTGAGAGAAAATTAAACTTATTTTCCCTGTAGTAATTCGACTCACGTCCCCTCTTCAAGACATTAGAACCTCCTCTTAAGATAATTATTCACGCCAACAGGACTCCCCAAAATTAGTTAAGAAGATGTTATTGGTCACCCTACAGGACAACCCCTTTAGGATAAAAACCCCTTTTCAGGAGTCCTGAGTGAGAGAGTTTTCAGTTTTAGTTCCAGTTTAATTTCAGTTCAGTTAATTTGAGTTTAGTTCTGTTCACTTCTAGTTCCGGTTTTAGTTTCAAGTTTTCAGTTTTTACTTTTACTTTCGGTCGTTTCAGAAACAGCTGCTTGGACCTTTGATGACCTCCTGCACAAACTCCTGTTCCTCCTCTGATCAGCATCAGGCCTCAGCAAAACCTTTTTTTTAGTGCGGCGTTTTATTTTAATCTTGCAGTACCTTTAAAAGAAACTCAGTTTCTTCATTTTTACAGTATTTTTGCGACGTTATTTCAAATCAGTTTAGACGTCGATTTAGGAAATTCAACTCCATCTGCCTTTGGGGTTAAATAGTTAAGTGTCCTCAAGAGTTCTGGTTCCGCGGGTCGAAGCCCGAACTCTCAAACAGAGCAGCCCACAGTCTGTTCCCGACAACATCAGTGACCTCCGGAGCGGAAGGCTGACGTCAACCTGACTTCGAACCAGTAGCGTAGCCAGAAATAGATTTTCGGCCGGGCCTAATAAAAAATGGGTGGGCCCAAAAATGTAATTGAAAATAAGTGTATTTGTAAATGTCACTTCTGTTTAAGCAAATGTGTCTATACAGTGATTGTTTGTTTGTTCTGTGAGTTACGTTCTAAAAATAACCGACAGATGCAGTGAAATTCGCCAAGAATCAGTTTTATATTTTTACAATAATTCCAGAAGTTTGAAGGCTGTAAAACCCCTCACTACAAACTTTATACACTTCTCTCAGACAGGCATGAACATTTTCACACTGATCTCGTTTAAACACAACCTGACCATCAGAACGGCTGAATAAATCACTTCATTGATGTTTCTGATCGCGTCTGAAGGACACCTGCTCGTTGCTGTAAAAAAACACACACACAAAAAAAAACAGCTGATGCTGAGAGCTGCTCTGTGTTTATCACTAGAGGTCTCAATTTCAGCCCGATTAATCTGTGCTCTCTGATTAATGTCAGGCATATTCCTTCATACCAATACGTTAATTATTTCAGGTCAGACACAGAGAGAGAGAGAGAGGAAAAAGAGAGAAGCGGAGAGCGCACCGTTTGGAGACATCATGCTGCTCCATGGTTCTGATTCTGCAGTCTGTCAATCAGTTAAAAACATCTTTTCTACTTGTAAAAGTGTAGATTTTCATTCCCACCTTGCTGCAGAAAAGAAGCTCGTAAAGGGAAGGGAGCATGAGGGCGCTACTCATCCAGACTCTTGGTCAGCGCGCAAAAGGGAGTGAGGACGCACTGCGCTCCGCTCCATGGAGGAGATCGTCAGGACGCATGAACACTGCGCTGTAAAAAAAGTTTAAAGCATGCAAAGTTGCACAAAACATTCCGCGAAAGTACAAGGCTGCAAAATGTGAACTGCAAAAGAGAGACGAACCACTGTCAGAAACCGACAGAAAGATCTTTGAACAAAACATCTAAATTCCAAAGCACATTAAACCTGTAACACAGGACAGGTCCTCCACTTTTTGTTTTTTGAAACATTTTGAAATGAAGATTTGTTTTGCCATTTCTTAAATGCTTTGGTTGACACAAGTCACAGCATCATACGCACAGTTGCGCTGTTACCGTAGCTTGTCTGGAGAGTTCCGAAATTATTCAAAATAGCCAATGAGAGCAAGACTTACAAATGATGTAATAGTTATGAAATCACCACAACACATTCATGCTGTTGATGTCAAATTTACTCTATTCTGTTTCATTTCATGATGACTTAAATGAAATCCCTCAAAAATAAAACAAATATGTATAATTTTGTTGAGGAAGCCATTTGATTGGGTGGGCCCAGGTACACAGTGGGTGGGCCCAGGCCCACCCAGGCCCACCCGTAGCCACGCCCCTGCTTCGAACCCATCGGGTCTACAACTCGAGGGATTCGCAGGAAAAACCCTGTCCGTCCATCGGAACCTCAATTCCCCGTTGGAACGACGGCTCCCGTATCCATTCGGCAATGTCTCACGTGAACTTTCATGTGGCTGTGACATTAAGAATGATGCATCCTTTGATATCTGAACTCTTTTAAACCCCAACCCTTTCCATAAACCTTAGCCTAAATGTTAAATCACTTCTCCTCTTCCAAATTACAGCAGTCGAAATAACCCCCTTTTTACTCATATATCTCACTCTGCAAGCTCCGTTATCATATCTTAATATTTTAACTATTTGTGTATTCAATATTTCACTTAAACTTCCAGTTAATTACTCTCACTGTCATAATTATCAAGATGGTTAAAATCACCTGTGTTCATGCATGATTCTGTTGTTTGACAAGGTTGCAAACTGTTGATTTGACTGGTTGTTAATAAATATACCCTCTTAGTAATACGTAGTTGTGATGTTTTGAATTGAATGGTGTTAAACTTCATGAATCAAGAATTCACTCATTCAGACTTGTCAGACTGATTTAACACAACAGAAAGGTTTCTCAGGTTATCCTAAAACCTGGGTGGTGCCCCGAGGTTTATTATTAGCATTATTAATAATAATATCACTATTGTTGTTAATAATCCTAATAATATATATTTTATATTAACATTGTAGGAATTTTCTCTCTACACCATGGTAAAGAAAACCTTCTTCATGCCACAGAACCGTTTTAGTTTAAGATCTCTGCAGAAGTTTACAGATTCAGTTCCTGATGAAATCAAAGACGGAAACATTTATTTTATCAAGCTGAAATAGAAGTCTGTTTGTGACTAATTTAAAAGTTTTTAACTGTTAAACATTTTATTATATAATAACTAAAACACCACATTTAAAAGTGGTTACTATAGACATAAATCAAATGTTGGCATTTAAATGACTAGACATGCCCATAGAACAGCTATTTAATGTTTTTTGTTTCCATCTTTTCAGTTATTATTATCTTGTTTTAAAAAAAACAAAAACATGTGTGGTCAGATCTGAGGGGCTTTGACTTCAATCTTTTTCTGGATAGTCCTCAAAATGTGTTTGACACTTGACAGATTTATTCAGTTTTTATCACACTTAAAGCTCCTATCTGGATAATTTTTCTATGAATCAAAATTTTCTAAATGTTTAAATTATATTTCAGGTCTAAAGAATGATGTATGGGTAGATTCCAGAACATCTGTTATTCTTCTGAAGACCCTCCTTCCTCCTATAGACCCCTTTGAATTCTCTCTGACGGTGAACTTTTTCAGCCAATAGAATTCAGGTTTCCACATTGTCGGCTGTCAGTCAACATGCATGTGCTTCGCACAAACCTGTAGAGGTGGGGGCCATACTCCCAGGACGCTCCGTGTCTGTGTTCACAGTCTCACCCATCATGAAGGAGTCAGAGCTAATTTCTACTAAATAGTTATCCATTTTCCGACTAGTGAGGGATTTATTTTTATTTTTAAACATTTCTTCTGACAGAATGGCAAGGCTTGCCAAGGATACATGTTTATTTTGGTCAAATATTCTATTCTGGACCAAATGTCTCCTCATTTCCGGGTTCTGCAGCTTCCTGTTCAAGAGAGCGATGTGTTTCATAAACAAACTGTGACAGTCAGGTCTCATCAGAGCATCTACAGGGTGACATCATGATTTGTGAGCTGTGAATAATTGAACCCTGCAATGCAGTTGCACAGTTTGAGCAGAAGCTGAGAGCCACGACGCACAGTTTATGACCGGCTTTAGAGACGGAAGTGATGCGCTGTGTGCACGTGTAGAAGTGGAGCAATAGAAAGTAGGCGGGGGAAATGGATGTTTTGGGAAGGGGCCGTGTATGGGCACAAATTTCTGCCATAAATATTTTGTACTTGTAGGTTAGATTTGTACTTGTAAATCAGATTTTGTAGCTGTAAATATATTTTGTGTACTTGTAAGTCAGATTTTGTAGTTGTAAATATATTTTGTGTACTTGTAAGTCAGATTTTGTAGTTGTAAATATATTTTGTGTACTTGTAAGTCAGATTTTGTAGTTGTAAATATATTTTGTGTACTTGCAAATCAGATTTTGTAGTTGTAAAAAGAATGTGTGTGTGTGTGTGTGTGTGTAAAAAAGATTTGTATTTGTAAAAACAATTGCACAGGTTACAACATAATTTTTGTTGAAGTCTTTTACAGATACAAAGCAAAAAACTACATGTAAAACTCTGTGCTCAAGTTCACTTTTGTGTGTGTGACTCTTAACTTACAAGTGCGAATTATGGCAGGATATTTCTTCCTCTCACCTGATTGGTCAATGTTATATCAATCACAAAGCCAACTAGCCAATCAGAGAAACGGGTGGGTTTGACTTTCAGGGTAGCTTTTTACTGCACGTCGGTCCAGGTGTTACGGTGAAGATGGACGGTACCAGCTCTTCTCGCTCTTCTGGCTGAGGTAGGCATAACTTTATTGTTTAGCGGGACAAAACAAAGTGAAGTGTCCATATGTATATATTTTTTAAAAATATATTTTAAAATCACGCTTAGTTATGTGATTAAATGAAGCAGTGTCACTGTTTCCTGTATATCGGCACTTAGGTCTAACACCCATCAACCCTGACTGTTTGAAGATAAATGTTTTCTGATCATCGCCAAACCACAAGTTACACCTTTTAACAGCTAACGCAAGTTAAGGGACGTAGTTTGTGTTCGTGTTGTTAGGTTTGCATTATTCTTACAACAAAGGACGTAATGGCTGGTTGTTCGTGTGTAGTTAGCCATTAGCTTTGTTAGCAAAAGCTTCGAAATCAAGCAGAGCTCAGGAGTCAAGACGCCTATAAAGTAGCATTTATTAGACATTTCTATAGTGCAGATAAAAGCTACGTCCTCCTGGTATTACAGCTTCTATACTCCAGACATGAAACCAGAAGCGACTGTATAGTACACACAATTAGCATTATGTATTCTTCAGAACAGCGGCAGATAAATACAAAGACAAATTAATGTTGCGCCACCCGCTGGCGCTACCTGGTATAACAGGGCAAACTACAGTGGCTGTTAAAAGCACAGTGGCGGTGAAGATGCTGATAAATAGATCAAATATTACAATGAACAACCTAAAATAAGTGACATGAAACAAACTGACCAGAAATACACTTAACTGCACAGTCACTGTGGCTACTGCAGTTATTATACGTAGTAC
>SSNR01000462.1:324627-387760 GCA_006937965.1 Callopanchax toddi
AGATTTTGTAGTTGTAAATATATTTTGTGTACTTGTAAGTCAGATTTTGTAGTTGTAAATATATTTTGTGTACTTGCAAATCAGATTTTGTAGTTGTAAAAAGAATGTGTGTGTGTGTGTGTGTGTAAAAAAGATTTGTATTTGTAAAAACAATTGCACAGGTTACAACATAATTTTTGTTGAAGTCTTTTACAGATACAAAGCAAAAAACTACATGTAAAACTCTGTGCTCAAGTTCACTTTTGTGTGTGTGACTCTTAACTTACAAGTGCGAATTATGGCAGGATATTTCTTCCTCTCACCTGATTGGTCAATGTTATATCAATCACAAAGCCAACTAGCCAATCAGAGAAACGGGTGGGTTTGACTTTCAGGGTAGCTTTTTACTGCACGTCGGTCCAGGTGTTACGGTGAAGATGGACGGTACCAGCTCTTCTCGCTCTTCTGGCTGAGGTAGGCATAACTTTATTGTTTAGCGGGACAAAACAAAGTGAAGTGTCCATATGTATATATTTTTTAAAAATATATTTTAAAATCACGCTTAGTTATGTGATTAAATGAAGCAGTGTCACTGTTTCCTGTATATCGGCACTTAGGTCTAACACCCATCAACCCTGACTGTTTGAAGATAAATGTTTTCTGATCATCGCCAAACCACAAGTTACACCTTTTAACAGCTAACGCAAGTTAAGGGACGTAGTTTGTGTTCGTGTTGTTAGGTTTGCATTATTCTTACAACAAAGGACGTAATGGCTGGTTGTTCGTGTGTAGTTAGCCATTAGCTTTGTTAGCAAAAGCTTCGAAATCAAGCAGAGCTCAGGAGTCAAGACGCCTATAAAGTAGCATTTATTAGACATTTCTATAGTGCAGATAAAAGCTACGTCCTCCTGGTATTACAGCTTCTATACTCCAGACATGAAACCAGAAGCGACTGTATAGTACACACAATTAGCATTATGTATTCTTCAGAACAGCGGCAGATAAATACAAAGACAAATTAATGTTGCGCCACCCGCTGGCGCTACCTGGTATAACAGGGCAAACTACAGTGGCTGTTAAAAGCACAGTGGCGGTGAAGATGCTGATAAATAGATCAAATATTACAATGAACAACCTAAAATAAGTGACATGAAACAAACTGACCAGAAATACACTTAACTGCACAGTCACTGTGGCTACTGCAGTTATTATACGTAGTACAGTGTCAACTGGCCAAAGTCTAATTAGCAACAGTGATTAAAGGTTTTGAAACTGTGATGTTTAGCAGTAAAGCAAGCTATGCTCCATGTTAGAAATTGTCATGTTAAATTTAAAAAATTGAAATAATAATATTGCAACAGTGATCTAGGCACATAATGTAATTATATTTTATAAAGTCTTTCCACTTTTTTGCCTATGGCTAATGTTTTAAAAGGAACCATGGCTTAGACTCGTTTCCTCTGCTATTGTAACTATGGAATAGTATGCTTAATTTGTTCCTTTAAACTCTGTTGTGTACATTTAGTTTTAATGCAAAATGCTTTGATATAACTTACGTGGGTAATTTGTGCTATGTAAGTAATAAGCTATTGTTTTAATGAAAATGCAAATGTTACATTAAATATATGCTTATTTTTTAACAGGAGCCAAAGAATGCCATAGAAAATGCAATTAGAAGTCTTGTGGGAATCCTGTCAAGTTCCCAGTCAGATATTAGGAGTAGAGCTGCAACTTCACCTGTAACACCAGCAGCGCCCCAGCAGGCCCCAAGAGTCAGCACACAAATGGAAATGCAGAGGTAAAAACAGTATTGAGTATAGAAGAAGCATATGATAATGTTTGTGCTAAAATTTATTTTTTTTCTCCCAGTCTTTTGTCTTGTATTATGGGGAAGACAGGACTTTAATTGGTAAACTACTAAATCAGTATGTAACTCTATAGCTTTTTTTTCTTTGTCTTTCACAGACACATCCCATATTCCAAATTTCATTCCAGAATTTCCATGGTGAATACTAATTTACTCCAAGCTCAGTAAAATCAGAATTTAACTATTTTTATATGAGTGTTCTATAGTGAATTCTTGCAAACATGCATTTCTAAGTAATTTTTGGGCAAATAAACTCAAATGTGCATTTCTCCCCTCCATAAGCTTGATGGTCATTACCCCTCTCTGAAGCAGAAGGAAGAAGTTAAGTTTGGCCATTTCCTGGGACATGCCACCGGTCAATGTAGAAAATCACAGACGGCTGTTCCAACAACTTCATCATGCAGTAAGATTTCACCTTAAAGTGATTTTAGATTTGGATAAACTAAGTAAAATTTCTATATTAAGTTTTCTCCAATGGTTTTAGGTGATTGGCCGAACTAAAGGGCAGGCAAAACACATCAGCAAAGGTCTCAAGGACACCAGATTGTTGACCTCGCTTCAAGAAAGGCCTGACACAGCTTCAGTCATCTTTCCCTGGTGTACAGGCAGCTTTCTGACTGCACAGGTAATCACTAAGATGCTGAATAAAGGAATTAATCAAAAACTAGATGCTGATATTTTTCTCTCGTAAAGTTGGGCTGTGTGTTCTGTTTACCTTTTAAGTGTCTTAACCAAAATCAACACTCTAATTTAACTTGTAAAAATCTATTTTAAAGTGCGCTTCTGCTGTCATGTTTCAGGCTGTTCTGAGCCACATTGTTTGGCCTGGAGATGAGAGTGAAGATGATGATCCACCTTACCCACTGAGCATCCAAATGCAAACAGAATTTCTCAAGACCTACAATAAAAAAGGCCAGTCTAACAGAATTAAGTCTATAAGTCATATTTTAAGTATAAATCAAATTTTTTAATAATATTTTTATTATATTTACAGCCACTTCATTGCAGCTTAACCACCTGATGAAGTTTTGGGTCGGGTGGGAAATTCCAACTGGTGACATGAAGGTTGAAGTTGTGAAAGCAGACCATCTCAAATCCTACGTGTTTTGGAATATTGTGTGTGCTTGGGCACTTCCACTTCTACAATGTTTTTTCCAAACATGTGGATGACTGCATTGTAACTTGTGCCACAGGTTTTGGCCTCATTTAGATGCAGTTACAATTAAAAAGTAAACAATGTTCATAGCTTTGTGCTTGTTGGCCAGGATTGTTTGAAATAATGTTTACTGAGTAAAGACATTACTTTGGCTTACCTAGCATATTGTTCAAAGAGCGTACAGCTTTTTGGTTCTCACCATTAAAATGTGCCTTTTTAAAATTAAGGACCTCATTATAAACTGACAGGTTCCCTTATTTATTTCACTTAAAATTCTGTCATTTATCTAATCAGATTTCTTTTCCACATTTTAAAGCAGTTAATTACCAAATGTAAATCTAAATTGCATGTTCACATAAGTGGTATTAGTTGTTAAAGGCATTTGAAATTTGCTTATTAAACAAAGTAAAAATCATTGCCTTGGTGATCAAACATTTGTTTTTTATTGTTCAATATGTTGATGTAAAATAGATTAAGAAGTAATCCAATTATTTTTGCCCCTTTCAAGGTATTAATAAACTGACTTCTGAAAATTGGATGTTGGATTTTATAAGGTAGTTAACGCTTAAATGATTGTGAACTAGGTATGCAAAATGGCAACTACTGGCAGCTGTGTATAACTGTAAACAACTTCCTGCCTCAGGAATGTTATCCTATTGATGCTGCTTTTGCTCAACAGGGCTTGAAACTGAATTAGAACACAAATTTAAACAGGACTCCATGTAAGACTAGGTGATGTTTGAGACATTCACATTGATCCGTTAGGGGTTGATGTATAAAATCAAAAAGTTTGGGTACATTTTTTTCATTTTCCATCAACAACATAAAAAATTGTCAACTCAAATATCCCAGATTAATTTGTGAGATATAAACATCAAACACTGGGGAATATTGATACAGATCCATTATATTCTAACTGGTCTTGGATACAAAAACTGATAGTTGATGCTCCTTAGAATTCAACTTGACTAAACATCTGTTGTGGCTTCTTTTTTGATGATTATACTAGCTGTAACTCCTGTCTGGCTTCAAGAATGCCCTCCACATACTGGACAAGGGAACTGTAAATGTCATAACACATGGAGGGTTCCATGGGATTGAAATGATGGTTTAGTCTCTCCAAATCCTCACAGTCAAGCGGAGACACGAGTTCTGGAAGATGAATGCCAGTTTGGTCCATGTCTGCAAAGTCCTCATCTGCATACTCTGCCTGAAATTAGACGGACCATCATTTTGATAAAAGCTTCAGGATAAATGCTTGATTGTCCCAATTATGCATTTCATTTAAAATATGTGACAGATACAAATTTTCTTACATCAAGATTTTCAGGAGAACTGACTGGATTTTGAGTCTTTCCAGTCTTCCAAAGTTGGTTTTGGTTGTAGTTCCGCTCAGTCCTAAGTGAGTGGTTGTTCCAAGTTCCAACCACCTGCAAGTGTTCAAATCTGCTTGGATTTGTGGCAAAAAAAAAATAAAATACTGTGGAGAAGATTGTAGATGTTAGACACAACATTCCAAACATAACGGCACAGATGCTCTATCCTGAAAACAAAACAATTTAGGAGATTATCATAAAATAACATTTCTAAAACACATTTCTTCCTAGAAAATAAATAGATTCCCCAAAAAACTGTTAGCAAAATTGTTTTAATTTTTTGTACAACAATTAAAAATATATATTTAAAATAAAATTTAAGAAGTACCAGGTGTAATGCTGGGAAATGAGCTGAACTCAAAACTCCCTAATTTATTTGACACAAACAAAATAACATGTTTTGCTTAGTAGATACAACTGACACTGTACTACGTATAATAACTGCAGTAGCCACAGTGACTGTGCAGTTAAGTGTATTTCTGGTCAGTTTGTTTCATGTCACTTATTTTAGGTTGTTCATTGTAATATTTGATCTATTTATCAGCATCTTCACCGCCACTGTGCTTTTAACAGCCACTGTAGTTTGCCCTGTTATACCAGGTAGCGCCAGCGGGTGGCGCAACATTAATTTGTCTTTGTATTTATCTGCCGCTGTTCTGAAGAATACATAATGCTAATTGTGTGTACTATACAGTCGCTTCTGGTTTCATGTCTGGAGTATAGAAGCTGTAATACCAGGAGGACGTAGCTTTTATCTGCACTATAGAAATGTCTAATAAATGCTACTTTATAGGCGTCTTGACTCCTGAGCTCTGCTTGATTTCGAAGCTTTTGCTAACAAAGCTAATGGCTAACTACACACGAACAACCAGCCATTACGTCCTTTGTTGTAAGAATAATGCAAACCTAACAACACGAACACAAACTACGTCCCTTAACTTGCGTTAGCTGTTAAAAGGTGTAACTTGTGGTTTGGCGATGATCAGAAAACATTTATCTTCAAACAGTCAGGGTTGATGGGTGTTAGACCTAAGTGCCGATATACAGGAAACAGTGACACTGCTTCATTTAATCACATAACTAAGCGTGATTTTAAAATATATTTTTAAAAAATATATACATATGGACACTTCACTTTGTTTTGTCCCGCTAAACAATAAAGTTATGCCTACCTCAGCCAGAAGAGCGAGAAGAGCTGGTACCGTCCATCTTCACCGTAACACCTGGACCGACGCGCAGTAAAAAGCTACCCTGAAAGTCAAACCCACCCGTTTCTCTGATTGGCTAGTTGGCTTTGTGATTGATATAACATTGACCAATCAGGTGAGAGGAAGAAATATCCTGCCATAATTCGCACTTGTAAGTTAAGAGTCACACACACAAAAGTGAACTTGAGCACAGAGTTTTACATGTAGTTTTTTGCTTTGTATCTGTAAAAGACTTCAACAAAAATTATGTTGTAACCTGTGCAATTGTTTTTACAAATACAAATCTTTTTTACACACACACACACACACACATTCTTTTTACAACTACAAAATCTGATTTGCAAGTACACAAAATATATTTACAACTACAAAATCTGACTTACAAGTACACAAAATATATTTACAACTACAAAATCTGACTTACAAGTACACAAAATATATTTACAACTACAAAATCTGATTTACAAGTACAAATCTAACCTACAAGTACAAAATATTTATGGCAGAAATTTGTGCCCATAGCCGTGGTACATTGGATTCAAAGAATGCTCTCTTGCTGAAATGCTCCACATATCACCTTCAAATGATTCAGATCAGCAAATAAATTATATTATTACACAAAGATAACCATAGTAACTTCAAACTGCAGTTTTCAAATGACGATTTCACTTTACAGTTAACAAAGCTATCAAACCAATCTGGCCCTATGTGAAATCATTACGCTGCTGTCATTCTACCATAGAAACAACATGCAACATGTGGGTCCGTTAGCTGTGGCTAAAGGTAGGGGAGAGAGGCAAGTAGTGCTCGCTGCAGAACCAGAAAGGTGGAGCTGAACCAGGTTCAGCCCTGCCTCACTACCCAGCCCCGCTGACTGTTTTTTTTATTAACTTTATTGCAAAAGAGTGAATTTACAAGAAAATAACTGAATAGATCTATATATATATATATATAGGGTCTGAAATTAACACCCGCCACTCGCCAAATGCGACCAAATTGCTCCACTTGGCGAGTAAAATTTGGAGCGTCATCCGCCACATGGCGAGTACATTTTTGCACCAAACTAGTTCTGTTTATCAGTCCTGTTCGATGGATTTCTGTGACGCTCCTCTCCTGCCTGCACGTGACGTACGCAAAACACGAGAGTCGCATCCGACATTTCTGCCTATCTATTCACTGTTCATCAAGGCAGCAGCAGTTAGCTTTGTGTTAAAACTAGCAGCGATATGTGGTGGTTTAGAACTGGAGTCAGCCAGTCTTCAAAAAGAAAAGTAATGGAACTGGAAGAAAACCCACCAGGACCAGTGGCAACCAGATTTAATGAAAAGTGGCAAACTGGAGGTAGCGGTGGAGATGTTGTTGACGCTGGCTACAGGGCACAACAAGTGTTGTGCAAAAGTCTGTTCCCCTGTGTTCTGCCCTTGGACAGATACACTGGATGATATTGTTTTTATAAGCGGTGTTAGAGCGCCCTCTTGTGGCTGCATCGTCATATAATTTCATTGTGTCTGTAAAGAAAACGCAGAAAATCCAAGATGGCTGAACGTAATGCCGAAGTGTTCATTTGTTGAGCTGATAATGATCTTAAAACGTTGTTGCTTTGGACAAGATTTGTCTGTAAGTATGTGTTATGATAAGATGATAATTTTTGCCATGTTTTGTGGATGTTAGTATGATAATTTGAGCGTTATGAAGTGAGTTATGAACATGTTATTGTGTTAGCTTGCAGTTAGCATGTAACAGCTAGTTTTTCAGTGTTAGTTAGCTAATACCATGTACTGTATTTTTCAATTTTACGATGGTCAAAGAGAAGGCAATGGTCAGAAGCCATTCTTCAATAAAACAGCACACAAAAAAGGAAAACAAGTCTGTTTATTGGAGCGTCGTTATCTCGCTGTCTAGCTGGTGAAAACTTGAAGACTCAGAGCAAGGGTAGCACAGTAAAAAGACATTAGCGCAGCAAGCACAACCACAAGGAGCTACATTCAGCACACCAACCATGAGCCTGCGGTCAGGAAAACAATATAACCAGGATGTTCTGGAAGAGGAAGAAACACCAGTCCCAAGAGAAACTGAAAAAGTGTACAACACAGATGATGCAGATGATGTGGACAGCAAGGATAACGCAAGCAACACAGACACACAGGCTAAGTCTATACGCTCACGCACATCCAAGCGTTCATCAACAAGTTCTGCAGCGCTAGTAGCACGAGCTAAAGCAGAGGCTGCACGTGCACAGCTGGTGTATTCTGAAAAAGAAGCAGCCATAATGAAGCAAAAAACAGAACTTGAGGCTAATTTACATATTTTGAGCTGTCAAAAAGCTGTTGCAGTTGCAGAAGCAGAGGTTGCAGTTTATGAAGAGGAGGAGGGACTTTCAAAAATTGAACTGAGCTTTCCATTAGTGGGACCACCTTTCAGTCCAATTCAACGTACAACGGAGTATGTACAAAAACACTTGGATATCAGCCATGAACGATTTACATCACAAGTGGATCAACCTATCTTTCACAAGGCTGCACGTGAACAATGCAAAAAGACTGCAAACACAGAGATAGACAATAACAGCTCTCACGGTGCAGTAAAGACTACAGTTAAAGAGGAGAATCAAACACAACAGAGAGAGGGACTGAATTCCCCCACACTGTATCCGTATGCCACTCATCAAACATCAGCAGAGATACAAGGTGTACAGGATATTACAAGGTACCTGACACGAAGAGAAATCCTAAGTACAGGACTTTTGCTTTTCGATGACCAACCAGAGAACTACTGGGCGTGGAAGACATCGTTTCAAAATACCATTAAAGATTTGCATGTTACAGCTCAGGAAGAACTGGATTTGATGATTAAATGGCTTGGAGCTGAGTCTGGTCAGCAGGCTAAAAGAATTAGCTCAGTCCACGTTTTTAATCTAGCTGCAGCTATTGAACTTGTGTGGCAAAGACTCAAGGAATGTTACGGGTCTCCTGAAATGGTGGAAAATGCACTGTTGAAAAAGATTGAGCAGTTTCCCAAACTCAACAACAGAGACAACACAAAGTTAAGAGAGTTGGGTGACATTCTGCAGGAAGTTGAAGGTGCAAAGAATGGAGGATACCTACCAGGCCTCTCATATTTGGACATGGCTCGCGGAGTCAACCCCATTGTGGATAAACTACCCTATGGACTACAGGAGAAATGGATTGCAACAGGATCAAAGTACAAGGAGGAACACAAAGTTGCCTTTCCCCCTTTCAGCGTCTTTTCAAAGTTTGTAAGACAACAAGCCAAAATAAGAAACGACCCAAGCTTTGTCATCACACCTCCTGTCAACACAAGCTTTAAAAAAGAGAAAGTCTTCAAAGACAACAACAGGCAAGTGATCAGTGTACATAAAACGGACATCCCTACAGAGATTAGTCCAGCTCAAAATAGTTACAGTAAGTCTATAGAGAGCCCCAACAAGATATGTCCTATACATAAGAAGCCGCATCCACTTAAAAAGTGCAAAAGCTTTAGAGCAAAACCCATAGATGAGCGCAAATCATTTCTGAAAGAGAACATAATCTGTTTTAAATGCTGTGGTTCTACTCAGCATTTAGCAAGAGACTGCAGGATGCAAATAAAGTGCATGGACTGTGGCAGCGACAGACATTTAGCAGTGTTACATCCAGATACACCCGCTGCTACAGCTGAGAGCTTTGAAGCTAAAGATAACGGCGGGGAGACACAGGTTAGTGTAAATGTCTCAGTGGTTTCTAAATGCACAGAAGTCTGTGGTGATGCAGATAGCCCACATTCATGCTCAAAAATAAGCCCTGTGATTGTTTATCCAGATGGCAAAAGAGAACAAGCGAGAAAGACGTACGCAGTGCTGGATGAACAAAGTAACAAGTCACTAGCTAAGTCTCAGTTTTTTGAGCTTTTTAATATTAAGACACGCTCAGACACTTACAAGCTCAGAACATGCTCAGGACTGTCAGATAATGTTGGCAGAACAGCAATAAATTTTATGATTGAGTCGGTGGATGGTAGAGTAAAGCTCCCACTCCCAAACCTGATTGAATGTGACATGATTCCAGACAACAGAAGAGAGATTCCATCTCCACAAGTGGCTATGAAGTTCCCACACTTACAGAAGATAGCTGAAAAAATTGCCTCCTGTAGAAGAACAAGTACCTATTCTTTTGCTCTTAGGAAGAGACATTATTCAGGTTCACAAAGTCAGAGAGAGAATCAATGGGCCACATAGTACACCCTACGCACAGCGTTTAGATTTAGGCTGGGTTATGGTTGGGGAAGCCTGCATGGGGAAGACACACAGGCCCCATAATGTGAATGTCCTGAAAACACATTTTCTTGAAAATGGCCGTGTTTCTTACCTCAGTCCATGCCCCAACACATTTCAAGTCAAAGAGTCAAGTGGTTACAACTACCAGTTAAGCACCACGCCTTACCCCCCAAAAGTCAAAGAAAACACAAACAACAACAAGCTGGGGGAAAAAGTTTTTGACAGAACAAAAGATGATGACAAACCAGCACTGTCAGTAGAGGACAAGGAATTTATTGACATCATGGAAAAGGAAGTGTATCAAAACGAAGGTAACAGCTGGGTGGTACCTTTGCCATTCCATTCTCCCAGAGCACAGCTTCTAAGCAACAGAACGCAAGCGGTCTGCAGTGCCTCAGAAAAACACTGGACCGCAACCCTGAAATGAAAAGACAATACACAGAGTTCATCCAAAACATGCTGGATAATGACCACGCGGTGCTCTCTCCACCCTTGGACCCAGATAAGGAACACTGGTACTTACCATCCTTCAGTGTGTACCACCCATAAAAAGCTGACCAGCTGAGAGTGGTTTTTGACTCGAGTGCAGAGTTTGAAGGACAGTCCCTTAACAAATTTTTATTAAGTGGACCCGACCTAAACAACACGCTACTAGGTGTCCTTATGCGTTTTAGAAAAGAGCCTGTAGCATTTTCAGCTGATGTGTAACAAATGTTTTATTGTTTTGAAGTGAGAGAGGATCATAGGGATTATTTGAGATTCCTTTGGTATGAAGATAATGATCTTAGTAAAGGCGTTTGTGACTATAGAATGAAAGTTCACGTTTTTGGGAATAGTCCCTCCCCAGCTGTGGCTATTCATTGTATGAGACGTGCTGCAGTTGAGGGAGAAGAAGAGCATGGACATGATGCAAAACAGTTTGTAATGAGACATTTTTATGTTGACGACGGCCTTGCATCCACAGCAACAGTAGAAGAAGCCGTTGAGATACTAACAAATGCTCAAAACATGTTGGCACAGTCAAACTTAAAGCTACACAAAATAGCTTCTAATGACCACAAAGTAGTGGAAGCATTTCCTGCTGCTGAGAGAGCAAAGGATCTGAAAGACTTGGATTTAGAGCAGGACAACATACCTCTGCAAAGAAGCTTAGGGGTGCTGTGGAATCTTCAAAATGACTGCTTCACCTTTCATGTCACCACTGATCAAAAGCCATTCACCAGGAGAGGTGTCTTGGCGATTGTTAACAGTTTGTATGATCCGCTAGGTTTTGTGTCACCTATCACAATGCAGGGAAAAGCTCTTCTCTGTGAACTGTCCACAGAGCAAAAGGATTGGGATGAACCACTTCCTGTGGACAGAGAAGAGGAATGGAAAAAATGGAGAAACTCAGTGAAAGATCTTGAGCAGCTACAGATATCAAGGTGCTACCTCCCGTTCTCCCAGGCCATTGCTGTGAAAAAAGAACTGTGCATATTTTCAGATGCCTCCACCATGGCCATAGGAGCAGTCGCATATCTGAGAGCTCTCGACATTGAAGGTCAGTGGCACACAGGTTTCATCATGGGCAAGTCCAAAGTAGCCCCCCGACCTGCTCACACTGTCCCTAGATTGGAGTTATGTGCAGCAGTTTTAGCTGTAGAAATGTACGAACTCGTCAGAGATGAGTTGGACATTGAAGTAGACACTGTCAGATTTTTCACTGATAGTAAAATCGTCCTTGGTTACATACATAACAACACAAAGAGGTTTTACACGTATGTGGCTAATCGAGTGATTAGAATCAGAAAGACCACACATCCAGAACAGGGGTTTTACATAGCCACTAGTGACAATCCAGCAGACAAAGCCACTAGACAGATTGCAGCTTCCACATTAGCTTCCACAAACTGGTTTAGTGGTCCTTCTTTTCTGACACAACAAGGCATCTCACTGCGATGCTTTTACTCTGATCAACCCTGACACAGATGAAGAGATCAGACCTGATGTAAAAACCTTTGTTACTAAAGCGTCAGTAACACAACTAAAGCCATGTCGTTTTGAAAGATTCTCTCATTGGATGAGATTATGTCGCACTATTGCATCACTAAAACGTGTGGCAGCATCATTCAAGAAAACAGACTCAGGAAGCAAAGGCTGGAAATGTTTTGGTGGTACCAACACTGCAGATGACATATCTAAAGCAGCCAAGTTTATCATTCACACAGTACAAAGTGAAACATTCAAAGAGGAGTACAGGTGCATAAAAGCAAATCAACCACTTCCAAAACAAAGTTGTCTTAAAAGGTTAAATCCTGTCATTGATGAAGATGGGCTTCTCAGAATAGGAGGACGCTTGGCACCTGCTAACCTGACAAAAGAAGAGAGACATCCAGTCATTATTCCAAACACATGTAGCTATCCTTCTTATTAGATACCACCACGAGAAGGTAGCGCATCAGGGGCATCATCTAACAGAAGGAGCGCTCAGAGGAGCTGGATTTTGGATTATTGGCAGTAAACAACTCGTCTCTTCAGTCATTTACAAGTGTGTTCTCTGTCGAAAGCTTAGAGGACAACTGCAGACTCAAAAGATGGCAGATTTACCCATCGACAGGCTGTCACCCAGGCCACCATTCACCAGTGTAGGACTGGACATGTTTGGTCCTTGGACAGTCACCACACGTCGCACCAGAGGAGGAAGTGCAGACAGTAAACGCTGGGCTGTACTTTTTACCTGCATGTCCACAAGAGCTGTGCACATTGAGCTCATTGAATCAATGTCAACATCCAGCTTCATCAATGCGTTAAGAAGATTTTTCAGTATCCGTGGACCTGCTCAAATACTCCGCTCTGATAGAGGAACTAATTTTATTGGAGCATGCAGTGAGCTGAAAATCGATCACAAGGACTCAGAACTGAACTCTTATCTGCAGGAGAAAGGATGCACGTGGCTGTTCAACTCCCCACATTCTTCACACATGGGTGGATCATGGGAGAGACTCATTGGAGTTGCTAGACGTATCTTGGATGGTATTGTATTGAAAGCTGCACACATCCAACTCACACACGAAGTGTTGAGTACATTCATGTCAGAAGTAATGGCAATAATGAATGCAAGACCACTTGTACAAGTATCTACAGATCCAGACAAACCACATTTTCTCACTCCATCAATGCTCCTTACCCAAAAGACCAACGCTTTATCTGCACCAACAGGAAGCTTTGCCCCTCCAGACCTTCATTCAAAGCAATGGAAGCAAGTACAGTGTCTGGCGGACACTTTTTGGAAACAATGGAAAAGTGAATACCTTTCAACTCTACAGCAAAGAAGAAAGTGGACTGATGATAAACCGAACATAAATGTTGGTGACATTGTGTTATTGAAAGATGCTCTTGCACACAGAAACGACTGGTCTATGGGAAAAGTTGTAAAAACATTTGAGAGCAAGGACAATAAGGTTCGAAAAGCAGAAGTGAAAACTGTAAAAGATGGAACTGAGAAAGTGTTCTTGAGACCTATTGCTGATATGGTTTTGCTTTTACCAGATGACGAATAAGATTGCTACAGCCATAAACTGTTCTAAATGTTCAACAGAAAAGTAAATTCTGTAGTGGCACAATTGTATTGTACCAGGCGGGGAGTGTTCTGCCCTTGGACAGATACACTGGATGATATTGTTTTTATAAGCGGTGTTAGAGCGCCCTCTTGTGGCTGCATCGTCATATAATTTCGTTGTGTCTGTAAAGAAAATGCAGAAAATCCAAGATGGCTGAACGTAATGCCGAAGTGTTCATTTGTTGAGCTGATAGTGATCTTAAAACGTTGTTGCTTTGGACAAGATTTGTCTGTAAGTATGTGTTATGATAAGATGATAATTTTCGCCATGTTTTGTGGATGTTAGTATGATAATTTGAGCGTTATGAAGTGAGTTATGAACATGTTATTGTGTTAGCTTGCAGTTAGCATGTAACAGCTAGTTTTTCAGTGTTAGTTAGCTAATACCATGTACTGTATTTTTCAGTTTTACGATGGTCAAAGAGAAGGCAATGGTCAGAAGCCATTCTTCAATAAAACAGCACACAAAAAAGGAAAACAAGTCTGTTTATTGGAGCGTCGTTATCTCGCTGTCTAGCTGGTGAAAACTTGAAGACTCAGAGCAAGGGCAGCACACCCTGAATTTTTCTGTTCCCCCATGTTGAACCGCGAGCTTCACAGCACTTCTAAAAGATTTCTACAACACGTAGTCGTGTCAGAGTTGATACTTTATTTATTTCCCAGTAAATAAATTAATACAAATTTTAAATTGACATTTTTTATTTTTTGTTTTAAACACTGACAGAATCGCTGAGCGTTTTATCCGCTCCCTACACAGGTGAACATAGTATTTCTGGGGAGCAGATTTTAGCACAACACCGGAATCTGCGAAGATGAGCTGCTCTGTTTTCCTCCAGTACGCTAAAAGACCCGTAACAACTCATCTGTCATAGGAAATAAGACGATGAAGGCACTCCAAAAATGAGGCTGTAAGACTGTCAGAAGCAGGAGGCTAGATTTCATGGACAGAGAAAACAAGGAGTCTGACTAGATTTCATTAAGAGAGTTCATTAAAAACATTTCTAAAAAATAAAAATAAAAATCTGAAATGAGTAAAAAGTAGTTTTTATTAATTATTATTTAATTAAGTTGTCATTCCTTTCTGTTTGGATCCAACATAATATCACATTATAGAATAATGTGCTTTGGGTAGATCTAAATCATTTAGAATTTTGGCCGATAAAAAATATGTTTGGCCGGTAGATTTTATCATCTACCGGCCAACTTGGCCGGTAACTTCAAAAATTTAATTTCGGACCCTGTATTATATATATATATATATATATATATATATATATATATATATATATATATATATATATTCTGCTTTGACATAGTCCAACTCCCCCATAGCCCTAGTGAGCTGCTTCTGAACTGGTGGAGGAACGCATCTCGTTGGGGGGACTTATAATGACGTAACACCATCAACATTCTGTTGCAAAACAAATGCTCCCTGCAGAGCTACCCATGCTGCCCCAGTTTTAATAAAATCCGCTTTTGCTTTTTCTGTCATACGGACTACAACTGGAGACAGTGAGCCTACCAGAGAAAGCCGAACCAGCCCACTTTGCTTCGTAGCGTTAGCCGGCATTAGCCGCTGATAGCAGCGGTTAGCTTTCCTCTTGGGCAATCATAATAAACTCGGGTTCTGTGGCTTAACCTATCGGGTGCCAAAGCACTGGGGGAAACACAGCTTTGCTTTGCGGACCCGCAGCACAAAGTTGCGCCGGACCAGGAGCACCGCATGAAGCTCCGCACACACAGCATGACTCGACAACGAGGTGTTGCATCTCCGCCGGACTTTGTGCTCTGGATCTGATGGAGATGCAACACCTCGTTTTCGGAACCCAGTGGAATAGTCCAGGCCAATTACAGGGGAGGTGTGGGAGCTGACTCTTATGGAATGGGCGGGGCTGAACCTGGTATATATATATATATATATATATATATATATATATATATATATATATATATATATATATATATATATATATATATGTATATATATATGTAAGGTAATGACTTTTATATGCCAATAGATGGTGCTGTTGCGCTGTCCACGGCCCTTGAGAATGCAGCCTCTGTGGTTTTTGTCCTTTTGAGGGCACCGTAGTTTGGGGATTTTGCGGGCAAAACACCGTTTTCCTCACTTTCTTTTTACTGCCCGCAAGGTAAGCATCGTTAGCAGTAACCTGCATTAAAACATGCAGAAACATTAATACTGCTGTATATTGTTCAACGAAAACATTGTATGTTTTAACTTTGGTTAGGTTTAAACTGTTGTGGTGATGTTTTAGAGCAGTCTGTGCAGTTTGTGTTCAGCACAGTAAACTAGCACAGTAGGAGTGAACCTTCACATTTTAGTTTTGTTTTAATGGATAAATGCAAAATGAATGCAAACTAAAAGAAGTGTTACACTATACATTTTTTTACAGTTTATTTGAAAATTGTCAGTGTATTGATAAGTTTGTAAAAGTCGACTTTCTTTTTACTGCCCGCAAGGTGCTGGAAATTAAAGCATGCCAAGGTTTTGCCACAATCCTGAATCCTGCGTCGAATTCCTTCTGCACTGAACACATCCCACCTAAATCCAAACACAACGCAGAGTCCAGGGGGTGTCTTCACCAAGTCGCTGATGCAAAGAGGGATCGGTTGGGTTACATATATATATTTATTTATTTATGTATACACAGCATAAAGAAAACCGCATAATAAAATACTGCACAATCATTAAAAATTAATTCTCAAATTGTGAAACTGAAAAGGGTTATTGTTTTAAAAGACTTGGGGGAAATGACCAAATGTGCACATTTACTTGTGCATAAAAGGAAACATTGCAAATGATTCTCTATAAGTAATAATTCTGATTGTGAAAGCTGATTTTTTAGTATGTGAAACTGGAAGGCTGTTGTTTTTCTGATACTCATTCATTATTATAAACATAAACACATTTCAGTGATAATCTGAATGTGTATGTGTATATGTATGTGTATATGTATTATACTGTAAAAGTAATATCAAATGTATTTAGCTGGTAACCTCTTCTAAAAACTGCAGAAATTCTGGAGAAAAGGGATGTATAAAAAAACAGGCTCTCACAGAGTTCTACTTCGGCATTTAACACGTGATTGGACAGTAGGGCTGTCCCTCACACATACACCGCTGTGTGTATTCTGTCCACTTAAGTGTGTAGCTCTACACGTAGTGACAGATACCTAAACAGTAGTCTTGGGTTCTTGGGTACTGATGAATGATGATACAGACGCTGAAGTAAAGTGAAAGCTGTTTACTTCTTTGTCTTCATCAACATCTTTTTCACAGCGTTTCCAAGAACTAATTGTGAAACTGCAAGTAAATACACAAAAGGTTTTCTTATTACAGGCATGGTTTTACAGTGTAATGTTTTTTTAATGCTAAACAGTTGTAATATTCATGACAAATCATGTTCAAAACAAATCCAAAAACACAAAATATGAATCAGCCCTTAATTGTTAACATAAATTATGCAAAATTAACTTAAGCTTCTTCAGGTCTCAACAAAAGCAGATGCGAAGGATTAGACTGAGCTCTTTCCAGCATGGTTTCTCACAACAAAATGGCTGACTTAACCTTTGACCAACTCATGTGGTAACTGTGAAGTGAATGACGAAGCTCGCTGTGATGGTTAATTTCCTTTTAATAACCACTCCGACTGAACAGCGACTCATACAGCTTCAGAACACCAACATCACGACTGCGCATGCTCAGAGCTTAACGCTGCCGTAAAGCATGTCGCAAAAGTCAATACATACACGTGATAAAACCTAAACATCAGTGTAGTTTAGCACTAGATATAACACTAAATATGACATCTCCCCATTTTTCTTTTGAGAAACAAATAAAAGTGTAATGAACAAACTCCTCCTGCAAAACAAACACAAAAGGTAACCAGGGTTAATTTGGCACAGGAATACAAATTCCCCTTTTGTTTCAGGCCGTAAGGGCAACTATAAGTTCAGTCTCTGAACTGGCCTGGATACCCGACCCGACCTCATTACAGTCTGGTTGGGGGAAGGAGGTTCAGCCGTGACAACTGCCTGGCTGACTGGATCCGCTCCCGCCTGGGCGGATGTCAGGGGCTGACTGTCCATCACAGGTGGTGTCTGTGAGAAATCAGACTGCACTGCAGCGGGGTCAAAAGACGTCTCTGGCTGCAGGTGATGTCTGTTCCGACGCAGTATGTTCCCATCCCGCGTGCGTAAGATGTAGGATCTCGGGGTGATGCTCTCTCCTGCAACGACCGCCGGCGAAGCCCACAACTTCTGATGATCCAGCTTGGACAGTACTCTGTCCCCAGGGTGCAGTGGTGGCAGCAATCTGGATCCATGGCGACGATTGTAGTAGTAAGCCTGCTTCGCCTTCCCTTTTCTGTCGTTCGCACTCACCACAGATTGATCTGGCCACTTGGGTTGGAGATTTTTCCCCAGGGAGGGTGGTGCGTTACTTCCTCCCCAACAGCAGCTCAGCTGGGCTGTAGCCAGTGGTGGAGCAGGGAGTGGATCTGTAGACCAGCAGAGCCATCACAGGATCCTGCTGCCTCAGTATCTTCTTTGCTGTTTGTAAACACGGCACCACCGTGTAGACCACCACCATCTGTAGACCAGCAGAGCCATCACAGGATCCTGCTGCTTCAGTATCTTCTTTGCTATTTGTAAACACGGCACCACCCACAAGGCAACGGCCACGCAGAACGGGCCGTTGCCTTGTGGGTGGTGGGGGCTCGAGGTGCAGTGCTTGAAGTCCAGCCTCCTGGCGAACTCCCGGAACTCTGCACTCGCGAACTGAGGCCCATTATCGCTCACCACCTCGTCTGGGATGCCGAATCTGGCAAAAACAGTCTTTAGGTTCTAGATTACATGTGCGCTGGTGGTTGCCGGGAGACGCAGTATCTCTAAGAACCTTGAATAATAATCAGAGACAACTAGGAAGTTTTGATGGTTGTACTCTAGGGATGTACATAGTTATCCGGTTAACTGCCGTTAAGGACGTCACCGGGTATAATATTCATGTCCGGTTAACTGAAATTTATGTATTTCACTTGGGTGTAATACACTTTTGTGCCACCAGAGGGGGCGCGAGCGCCGCTCTACTCAGAAACCACAGACGGAGTGGTCAGAGAGCTCGTCTTATAAAGTTTCTAAAAGAACACAGCGTGGAGCATTTTATTTTTGTATTCATGGTGGACTAATTCTAAAGTCAATTTTTTTTCTTCAACTCAAAGTAAAGCTGCTGTTCACATTCGTGGCATAACGTAAAACATTCTCACGCATCATTTATGGTTTTAAAATGAATATTAATAATACTAATTACTAGTAGTAGTACTAGTAATTACTAGTCTTATTAGTACTAATAAGAGTAAATTGTTTAGTAAAAAGAAACGTCAGTGTAATTATTTAGTTCACTGGAAGGAAACCCATGTGTTTAAAAACGCGTGTCCTCCAGAATGAGCTGATGAACAGGTAGGAAGCGCTATTCATCCCGCTGAGCAGCAACTTGACACCGGACAGCTTCTGTCTTGTTCCACTCACGTCACTCGTTTGCTAATTTTGAAACGAGTGTGTTACTTTGTTGGGAATCCAAATGATATTAAAGATACTAAAGAACGGAAAACATGGCGTTTGTGTTAGTTGCGGGTCTAAGCAACGGTGCGTGTGTGTCGCAGATGCACACACCCACCGCGCGAGGGTGGGGGGTACCGGTGGCGGTGGCGTAACTTCACAGTTAACCGGTTATTAACCGTTAAGAGCTTCAATAGCCGGTTAAACAAAAATTGGAAAACGTGCATCCCTATTGTACTCACAGAGGTTCATGGCAACCCGTTTCCAGGGCCGATCAGGCAGAGGTGTTGAGATGAGTGGTTCTCTCAGCTGTGTTCTTTTCTCCTCGACGCATTTCTGGCAGGTTCTCAAGAGATTACTCAGCTCTGCGGCAAGTCCCGGCCACCAGACAGCCAAGTACGCCCTCTCTCTACACTTTACAAGTCCCTGGTGTCCCTCATGGATGTTCCTCAGTACTTCGCTCCTCAACGATTTTGACACCACGATCGATGACCGCGGAGCAACAAACCATCATGTTCTGACAGTTCGTTCCTGACCTGGAAGTAGTCTTTGGCCTCCACCGGCACACCCCGTGAGTGTTCGGGCCACCCGGACCTGCTGAGCCGTATTACCGTTCTGAGCTCCAAATCTTGTGCAGTTTCTGCCCTCATTTCCTCCAGCTTGCTTGCTGATGCGGGAATCCCTTCGACCACACTAGCTGCATAAAAGGCAACTTCACTGTCTGTGATGCCTGCATCTTCTGTGCTGGTTGATGGGCTGCGTGACAGAGTGTCAGCGACCAGCAGTGTTTTCCCCGGTGCATACTCCGCCACAGCGTTGAACCTCATCAGTCTCATGAGGAGACGCTGACACCGGATTGGGACATTGTCCAGGCTGTGGGAATTGATGAGAGGCACCAGCGGTTTATGGTCTGTGATTAGCTGGAATTTTTCTAGTCCCACCAGATATTTCTGGAATTTCTCACATGCCCATACTCCTGCCAGTTGCTCCTTCTCGATTTGGGCGTAGCGGGTCTCTGCCTCCGTCAAACGCCTGGAGCAATATGCAACAGGTTTCCACTGATCCTTGTGGAGCTGTAGCAGCACCCCCCCGAGCCCATAGCTACTTGCGTCGGCTGACACTGCTGTAGGTTTGGACACGTTGTAATATGTCAGCACCGGTGCCGATGTGAGTAGCTCTTTAATCTTTTTGAACACTGCTTGCTGTGGGGGTCCCCAGGTCCAAGCGTTCTTTTGCTTCAGCAGTGTGTACAGGGGGTCTCCAACTGTTGCTAGGTTGGGAACATATTTTCCCAGATAGTTCACCATCCCTAGAACTCTTTTTAATTCCTGTACATTCGTGGGTGGAGAGAGTTGTTGGATGGCTCTGATCTTGTCTGGATTGGGCCGCACACCAAATCGGTCGTTGAGGTGCCCCAGGAAATGTCGTTCCCTCTGTTTGAAGCAGCATTTGTCTCTGTTGAGCTTCAAACCAGTGCTGTTTATGCGCTGCACCTTGTCGAGTCGGCTATCATGCTCCTCCTCTGTAGCACCAAAAACCAGAACATTGTCCATGAACACCTCTACACCTTCCAAACCCTGCAGGGTCTCCATCATCTTCCTCTGGAAGATTTCGGGTGCACTGTTTATTCCAAAGGGCAGCCGCTTGAAGTTGAACCTGCCGAAGGGTGTAATGAATGAGGTGAGTTTGCAGCTTTCTGGGTGCAGTGGTATCTGAAAGAATCCACTGGCTGCGTCTAATGAGGTGAAAAGTGTGGCACCACCACTGAGCTTGGCTATGATTTCATCAGCTGTGGGGAGAACATATTGTTCTCTCTTGACTGCTTCGTTCAGTCTTTTAAAGTCCACACAGATTCTAGCTTTGCCAGTAGCCTTCTTTAGTACGGGCACCATTGGGGCACACCATTCAGTGGGCTGGGTTACTTTCTCAATCACCCCATTATTTTCCATCCTCTGGAGTTCCTCTTTAACTTTCGGCAACATCGGGAGTGGTACCCGTCTGGCAGTAAACACAGCATAAGGTGCAGCATTTTCCTTCAGTTCTATTTTTACAGGTTCTGTCTTTAAAGTTCCATGATCACCAAACGGCCCCCGGCATGGTCGGGCTTGTTGGTGAATTGCCTCCTCAATTCTTCTCACCAGGTTCATCTCCACTGATTTTTCTCTGCTCAGCAGGTTGTTCACTGAGCTTCCACGTGCAACATACGCTGTGAGTGGATATTTCTTGCCTTTATAGGTGACTGAGCTCTGGATCCTGCCGATGAACTTTATTTCCCCCCCCTGGACTGTCCAATGGGATGTGTGTTGGCTGCAGCGGTGCGGTAGGTGTGATTGACAGGTAAGCTTCCTCACTGATGATTGTTACGTCTGCCCCGGTGTCTATTTTAAAATCCATCGGCGACGAACCCATCAGCAGCCTGATGAACCAGTTTTCGTTCTCCCCATCAATCTTGTTTACAGCCCCCAGAAAGTACGATTGAGATTGTTCAGCTGGTTCTGTAACAACCTCTCTCACTACCCTCTTGGTTCTGCACATTTTCCTCCAGTGACCTACTTTCTGGCAGGCATTGCATGAGGAGCCCCTGACTGGATATGTTTCTTCAGCGTCGTGACAAGGTTTCCCGCACTGGCCACACTGCTGTCTCTGCCGCTGCTGTGCTTTGTCTTTCGGCTTGCCGCGGGGCGTGCTGTACTTGCCGCGGTTCCTCTTCACCTCGCTCACAGTGCCTCCCTGTGCTCTGCCCTGCAGGTTAATTTGGGCTGTTGTTTCATCCGCTTGCCTCACGGTCTCAATAGTCTGTGCCAGCGTGAGGTCTTTAGCCAGCTGCAGCTTGCGTGACACCTCTTTATCCAACACGCCGACAACTATCCGGTCCCGGATGTTCTCATCTCTCGCCGCGCTGAAGTCGCAATGTTCCGACAGGTCATATAAGGCTCTTATAAATGGCTCTGCCTTCTCACCCGGCCTTTGTGCGCGTTGGTGGAAGCATGCGCGTTCATGTATGACGTTTCTCCTCGGAATAAAGTACTCATTGAACTTGGCCAACACACGGTCAAAGGCATTTTCATGACCCGCGTCGTCAAAGACGAACGACCGGAAAACATTCTCGGCTTCCTGGCCCATGGCGTATATCAGACAGCTGACCTGGACTGCTCCGTCGTCTTTATCCAGCTTTGTCGCGGTCTGATAGCGGAGGAAGCGTTGGCGCCATTCCGGCCATTCCCCGGCTTGTCGAAGGAAAAATTATGCGGCGGATTGAACTTAGCCATATTTTTCAGAAGCTCTTTCGTCCGTGTACTTCTGACACCATGTGAAGTGAATGACGAAGCTCGCTGTGATGGTTAATTTCTTTTTAATAACCACTCCGACTGAACAGCGACTCATACAGCTTCAGAACACCAACATCACGACTGCGCATGCTCGTAAAGCGTGTCGCAAAAGTCAATACATACACGCAGGGTCCGAAATTAAATTTTTGAGTTACCGGCCAAGTTGGCCGGTAGATGATAAAATCTACCGGCCAAACATTTTTTTACCGGCCAAAATTCTAAATGATTTAGATCTACCCAAAGCACATTATTCTATAATATGATATTATGTTGGATCCAAACAGAAAGGAATGACAACTTAATTAAATAATCATTAATAAAAACTACTTTTAGTAATTTCAGATTTTTTATTTTAATTTTTTTTAGAAATGTTTTTAATGAACTCTCTTAATGAAATCTAGTCAGACTCCTTGTTTTCTCTGTCCGTAAAATCTAGCCTCCTGCTTTTGACAGTCTTACAGCCTCATTTTTGGAGTCCCTTCATCGTTTTATTTCCTAGGACCAATGAGTTGTTACGGTTCTTTTAGCGTACTGGAGGAAAACAGAGCAGCTCATCTGCGCAGATTCCGGTGTTGTGCTAAAATCTGCTCCCCAGAAATACTATGTTCACCTGTGTAGGGAGCGGATAAAACGCTCAGCGATTCTGTCAGTGTTTAAAACAAACCAAAAAAAGAATAAAAAATGTCAATTTAAAATTTGTATCAATTTATTTACTGAGAACTAAATAAAGTAAAGCCCACGATTCGACATGGGGGAACAGAAAAATTCAGGGGAACAGACTTTCACACAACACCTGTTGTGCCCTGTAGCCAGCGTCAACATTATCTCCACCGCTACCTCCAGTTTGCCACTTTTCATTAAATCTTCTGGTTGCCACTGGTCCTGGTGGGTTTTCTTCCAGTTCCATTACTTTTCTTTTTGAAGACTGACTGATAGGGCTGCACGATTATGACCAAAATAATAATCACAATTATTTTGATCAATATTGTAATCACGATTATTAATCACAATCATTCATCCTGTCTGGTAAAATCTGTTTTATTGCACCAGTTATAAACAATGTTGCAACATTTTTCTGTGAAAAATAAAACTTTAGAATACATTATAAATAATGCAAAAAAAACCAACAACTAAAAAACTCAAATAATTTTATATTTATAAATAATGCAACCCCCCCCCCAAATACTCAAATTTCTGAAGCCTTCATTGCTCACTGTATTGATAGGACACATATCTTTGGCCAAATAAAAGATATTGCGTCTGTTATTTCTGCGTGTCGTTGTGAATAAAATGTCTACTAGCCTAGTATACTAGACCGTCAGCACATATATAGTCTGGTTTACCAGCTACCTCATCTCCAGATGCTGCAGCATTTTCCATTCCAGACATGACTTGCTCTCATCAGTCCAACTTGCTGCCGCCGTAATGTGTGACTGGCTGCTACAGTGCCGAGTGGCTTGTGCGCGGGTTTTTTTTTGGCAGCTTAAGGAAGCTTTAGCCATGCGTTCGCCCCCTGGTGGTTGGCAGACTATTGGTTGAGGCGGTGTGTGATGAAGAGGCAAGTAGAAGAGCTCGCAATTTGACTGGAAATATCGTTGACGATCAGGTTAATTTAATTGTGGCCACCAAAATCTTGATCACGATTAAAATTTGATTAATTGTGCAGCCCTACTGGCTGACTCCAGTTCTAAACTGCCACATATCGCTGCTAGTTTTAACACAAAGCTAACTGCTGCTGCCTTGATGAACAGTGAATAGATAGGCAGAAATGTCGGGTGCGACTCTCGCGTTTCACGTACATCGCATGCAGGCAGGAGAGGAGCATCACAGAAATCCATCGAAGAGGACTGATAAACAGAACTAGTTTGGTGCAAAAATGTATTCGCCATGTGGCGGATGACGCTCCAAATTTTACTCGCCAAGTGGAGCAATTTGGTCGCATTTGGCGTGTGGCGACTGTTAATTTCGGACCCTGCATACACGTGATAAAACCTAAACATCAGTGTAGTTTAGCACTAGATATAACACTAGATATGACAGTAACAAACAATGAAATTTAAAGCTCCGGTACTCTTAATCAAAGGTCACTGTAAAAGTAGCCACTAGAGGGTGCTGTAAACTTGTGCTTCAAGGTAACATAACAGTGTGATTGGTCAGGTTACGTGCTAGGGTGGTTTCATTAGAGAGCGGAGTGCACTGCAGCACAGATGGTTACGGCTGATAGGAGAATGGCGGCGGATGAGGTAATGTGACTTTGCAAAAAGATGTAAGTACAGTAATATTTGTGATAAGTTTATTTTGACAAAGATGTCCTGTATTCGCTAAAACGTTGTTTATATAGAATATTTTGACACAATTTTCAGTATGCAGTACCGTTTGTGTGACCAAGAGCTAAGCTAGCTAGCTTCGTGTTTGCTGCTAATGTGGCTTAGCTCTAGCTCCTGTTAGCCAACAGCAAGAGTCCCAGAATCAACATGAGGGAGAATATTTGTAAAGATACCACCAGACTCGCTGCTTTAGCATTTTTACGTTTAAGTTTGTTTACATGCTGACTTTTAATAGCTAAACCAATTGGTACAAACTGCAACATGCTACACCCTCTAGCTAAGAGCTAAATTGAGCTCTAGTTTCATGCTAAAATAACAAGGTAAAACATTTTCTGACAAATTAAAAAATATTTCCTGGCCTTGCTTTTCAAGATATTAAATAAAAAGCAGGTTTTGTGAATCTACAATTCTTACAATTGCATATATGTTTACTTTAAATTAAAAATGCAGTTTCTGGAATATAATTGAGCATTTTTGGAGTGAATGATGTTTAATCAATATTGTTACAGAAGAAAGCTAAAAACCATGTAACAACTTGTTTATTCAATGTTAACCTAGGGCAGTGGCTCCCAATTAGTGGGGCACGCCACCCCGGGGGCGCGTGAGGGATTTATAGGGGGGGGGGGGGGGGGGGGATGAAGGAGAAATCATAATTTTTCTGCACATTTTCTTCATAATGAAATGCTAAACCACCCCCAGTCGCTAGATGGCAGTAGCGTTCAATCTAATCAACAGGCTTCCCTTTTAACCCAGCAGAAGTAGACCAACTACAAGCCAAACAAACACACACACGAGTGCCCCAGCAGTGTACAGAGAGAGCGATGATGAATGAGTAGAGATGGAGAAGTTTATGACGGTGAAAAGAAAAACGGCGGAGACACAAGAGGCAAGTAGTGACGATAGCCTGCAAAAGAAAAAGATGAGAAAATACAACGATGCCTACATAGCGCTAGGATTTATCCTGAACACGGCTGGAAATGAGGAAAGACCCGTTTGTGTTTTCTGCCTAAAAACCTTGGCCGCCGACAGTATGAAATCAAACAAGTTAAAGCGGCACCTGGAGACCTTACACCCCAGTTATATTAACAAGCCCCTGGACTTTTATAAAAGAAAAGTTGAAGAATATCACCAACAGTCTGGTCATTTTGTGAGCGCAGCATCAGTCAATAAAAAAGCCCTGCTCATACAAAGTTGCCCACCACATTGCAAAGTGCAAAAAACCTCACACCATCGCAGAGGAGCTAATACTCCCTGCAGCTTTGGACATGGCCACAATCATGCTGGGTGAGAAAAGTGCTGAGACACTGAAGGCTGTCCCTCTTTCCAATAACAGTATTAAGAGATGGATATTGGACATTTCAGATGACCTCCAAGAGCAACTCACAGAACATCTAACAGACAAGCAGTTTTCCTTACAGTTTGATGAGGCCACTGACAGCAATAAAGACTGTGTATTGCTTATGTTTGTTTTGACATCTCAGGATCTTTGTGTGAGGACCTGCTCTTCTGTAAATATGTTAAAACAAGGGCATCTGCTGATGAGCTCTTCAAGCTGCTGGATGGACACTTAAATGAGCATGGACTGAAGTGGGAGAACTGTGTTGGTGTTTGCAGTGATGGGGCACAGACCATGGCAGGGACAAGGAATGGACTGCAAGCTCTCATCAGGAGGGTTTCACCAAATGCAAAGTGGACGCACTGTATCATACGCAGGGAAGCACTTGCATCATGGCAGCTCAGCCCTGAACTGAATGAGGTCTTAAGTGACGTCATTAGCGTTGTCAACTTCATTAAAACAAGACCACTGAAGGCACGACTCTTCTCTGCTCTCTGTGAGGACATGGGTGCAAACCACAAAGCTGTTCTATTCCACAGTGAGGCACGGTGGCTGTCACGAGGAAAAGTTTTGTCATGATTGTACGAGCTCAGAGATGAAATCAGGATGTTTTTGGAGCAGGAGCGCGTATATGAGAGTGCAAAAAGTTTGGTGATCAACAGTTTCTGCTAAAACTTGCCTACCTTAGTGACATATTTGAAAAGCTAAATGAACTAAATCTACAGCTTCAAGGCAGAGACAAGCACCTCCCAGACCTCACAGACAAAATCTGTGCTTTCACTCGAAAGTTGGAGGCATGGGGCAAACGACTTGACCAGGGAAACACCACTCCATTTGAGAAAATGACTGAATTTGCTGGACTTAATAAGCTGGATGTGACAACAGTGATTCCATGTCTGAAACAACACCTGCTGACAGCTCTGAGTATGACTGGGTAAAGGATCCATTCAGTGCAAAAGCTCCTACTGACATCAGTTCTGCAGAAGAGGACCAGCTGATTGACCTGTCTTCTGATTCCGCCCTGAGGCTGACGTTTGGATCTCAGACACTGAGTGAGTTCTGGCTGGGTGTGGAAAAGGAGTATCCACTCATTGGACAGAAAGCTGTCAACATTCTACCCTTTGCAACATCCTATCTCTGTGAGATGGGGTTTTCTACTGTTGCTGCACTAAAAACAAAATACAGATCAAATCTGAACATTGAGCAAGAGTTAAGAGTGGCAATATCAAGTTTGAAGCCCAGGTTTGAAAGGATATGCAGTACAAAAAGGCCTCATTGCAGCCATTAAATTAAATGAGCAGACTCATATCCTTGCACAATGATTTTTTATTTATTTTTTGCTCAACATTTAAGGTGCTTTAGGCAGAGTGATAGGACTGTTTATTGAAGCTAAATGTTTTCATACAAAACAGAAAAAATGCACTGAACTAAGTTTTTGAAGGACAGTATTTTATTTGGTCAAACTGGTTTAACCAACAGTTAGAAATGTTTCCCTGTTCAAGGCTTTTTGAATTCAACATCTTAAGGGAAAGTCAGTGTGACTGTTATGCACTTTTCATCTCTCCTTATAATTTAAAATATCACTACTATTGTGCAATGTTTGATGAGAAATTGTTAAAATGGTAAATGTTACAAATTATTTTAAAATCTTAAGAAAAAGTCAGTGTGACTGTTATGCACTTTTCATTTCCTTATAATTTAAAATATCACTACTATTGTGCAATGTTTGCAGAGAATTTGTTAATGTTAAATGTTAAAAAATTTTTTGAGGTTTTGAAAAACAATTCAATGTTGAAGTGGACAGCTAATGTTGACAGTGTAGCGTTTAGAAATAACTTAGTTATTTTAACTACACCCTCTTCAGATAAACATTAGAACTTATTTCTGGATTATAATGAAAAGTGATAAACTGTCATTTAACCCTGATAATAGCTAATATTTATTGAAGGTATCTAGGTTCTTTGAAAGAGTACAGTGAATTGAAATACCTTATTAATAACATGAAGCTGAGGCAGATAAAGATTGAACAATCGTTTAATTTGAAAAACCTACGAACACAGACAGATAAAACAGTTTGCAAGATTGATGTAAACACAATTAATATTCTTAAACATGTTGAGGATGTTAAAGATAGGTTAATTGTGAGTTTTAACGGACCGTAGCATATGTTTTAATGACTAGGGAAGTTAGTTAATTTAGTTAACCTAGTTGTGACTTTAAGAGTCAATTTAGGGCTAATTTGAGTTTGGAATGGGATTTAGTTTTGCTTAATTTTGTGTGGAAGGATTAAGCTTTATCAAAGCAAACCTCTCAATCAGAAAGTGGTGTTCACTCACCGAAAGGTGGACGCTCAAGGGCGTAAATTTGGCATGGATGCAGGGGAGGTGTCCCCACCAATATTTAGAAATCACTGAAATGTCCCCACCAATAATTTGATCCAAGGATGCAGAAATGACGCTGCGTCCCCACCATACGTGCAGCCCAGCGGAGCGAGGCGCTGTGTCAGCCATGCTCCTCTGCCTCCGCGGGCTTGGAGGTGTGTCTCTGATCGACCGACGTGAGCCCCTCGCGGCCCACGCCGAGCCGCTGTCGCTGACAGGACCTGCTGTGGAGCGGACTGAACTGGCCATCGGGCATTTTACCAGTCGTGATGTTAACTTTGGACCGGACCGATCCGGACCAGCGCTACAAGACGGCACGGTTTAATCTGCACTTCCTGTTTCAGCGCTCAGAACTAAGGAGGAAGCAGAAACTCTCTTTTCTGTCTCGCGCTTTGCCAGACTCGCAGCTCGCGCCGTTGTCATAACAACCAGCTGACAGACAGCTGTAGAGGTTGTATTTATACACATCAGGTCAAAAGCATCAGAGAACATCTCGATTATGACCTTAAAACAAAATAACAGAACATTAACTGGATATTCAGTCCAGTCTAATCTAGTTCTAGACCTGTTAGGTCCAGGTCTCAGTCAGGTCCAGGTCTCAGTCAGGTCCAGGTCTCTGTTCAGCTTTTAATGATCGCTTTGTCACTCAGTATCATTAGATGCAGAAACAAAGAAGGCAGAAATCCTTTATGTGAAATTACTAAAGGCAAAAGACATTTTTAATGAGAAAATATAGAGTTTTTGGATTTAACTATAAATCATGTAATCATCATGTAATCATGTAACTGTTTATTAGTTAAAGTTTGGAGAATAAATCAACTAAAGCAGGTGGTGTGTTTGAGGGCATGTAAATATGAACCAAAATCATCAAGACACAATAAAAGACTATTAAAAGAAATGAAATAATAAAGGACAGATGAAGATTTCTTAGACAAAATAAAAGACTATAAAACAAATAAAATTAATAAAACAAATAAAAAATATCATTAAAAATCGACATGTTTAAACACCAATAAGAGAGTTAAAAGCAGTTTTAAATAATTGGGTCTTCAGCTGCTTTTTAAAGGTGTCCAGACTGTCTATATACAGCATGAAACTAAAGGAAGTTCATTCCAAAATCCTGGTGCATGATGATCAGTAGAAAGTCCTCCTATTGCAGGACTAGACCTGTCCTGTTTGTAGTGAATGGAGGTCATCAGCTGCTAGCCGGGTTGTGGGTCTGCAGTTCTGTTCACGTAGGGAACAGACTTTGTTTTAAAGTCAGTTACAGGGTTTTCCTGTGTCGATTTTATTAAACTAAAAACGACCCAATATGGATATTGACATCGTTTTGGATAATTATAAATACTACATTAAAACACTGTATTTCAAGGAAAATACAAGAACCAGATTAGATTTATATTTTAAATAAGACTTAATACTGCTCTCATAGCTGTAAAAAGCTAAAGGAAATTTTAATGTAAAAATATACAGGTTTTTACATTTACTGATAAATCCTCAACCCCCAATCCCCCCCGGTTCCGTCCTGGCCCCCACCAATGTCAAGAGCAAATCTACTCCCTTGTGGACGTTCCTGGATCTGGCAGGCGTTGGTTTCTCCACGAGCTGAGGCTGGAGTCCCCAGACTCGGAGTGGTGGTCTTGGAAGGCGTGGCCGCCGAGGACCTTGCCGGACAGTCCATGGATACGTCTAGGTCAGCAAGGGAAGCATTTCAGCAGGCATGCTGAAGTCATTTCTGATCAGTTCCCGTAGTGAGGGAGAGACACAAGCAGGTGTCTCTCAAGACCTTGTTCAAAGCTGATGAAGGTTCAGCTAAGACTCTGAAGATAGCAGCTCAGCTACATTCAGGCTGTAGCACAGACCAAGACTGAGACTTGTACCGGAACTGAATATTAGTTTTGAGACTACGTTATGTTAAATTCAACCAATCAGAAGATATTAAGTGTACTAATCAAAACTGAGTTAGTGAAGTTGTGGATGGCTCTGATTGGATAGGGGGACTGTGAGGGAGTTTACCAACTCACATATGACTTCCGCCCGTTAAACACTCAGTGCGTTTACATGCAGTCTAGAAAACCAAATTATTGCCTTAAATCTACTTAAGTCGGTTTTTTCAACTGCATGTAAACACGTTAGTCCGGCTGAAGTCGAACTGGATCTAATCGAGCTAAATCACCCAGATAATGCGGTCGTAGCTCGACTTCCTCCTCCATGTAAACACCTTAGTCGAGCTAATGCTGTCTGGGCGCTCCTCCTCCGAGAGTGACGACACAGCGGAAGTGGGAATACAAACAAATCAGTAGCGGTAAAAGACGATAGCAGCAAAAACAAACGGACAGCTTGCCAGCGCTTGGTACACGAAGACGCCCGATCAAATTTGTGACCGATAGAAGCGTTTAGAACAAGAGTTTTTAAACGCTAAGAAAACAACCGGCAGAAGACCGACAGGAAAGGGCGCATGTCGCCCCCTATCGTAGCGGAGTGGAACGAACTTCATTTAAGAGTTCGGTTTTCTAACAGACGTGTAAACTAGGATAAAGGCTCCCAGTTTATTAACATAAGATCGACCTAGACCGATCTAGCTCGACTTAGATGTGCATGTAAACGCACTGACTCACATTATAAATGTAGAAATGCATGACATAGCAGAGAAGCATATTATAACACTTTGAGTGTGAGTGTGTGGATGACCCTGAGCAGGAACACTACAGGAGAATGTTCTGTAAACAAGAGATTACAGTTTGAACACCAGTCCTTGGTGTTACAGAAGAGACATCTTAAAGAGAGTGTTTTATTAGACCAGCTAGTGTCCAGTGGGTCATCTGGGAGGTGGACACCTGAAAGTGGACAGTAGAACACCTGTAGGGATCTTGATTCAGGTTAAAACATAATCCAAGAGTGATTGTATTCCAAGTTGTTGGGAAAAAGATGGATTATTGTTGTGATGGTCAACAGAGGTCAAAGTTCAGAGGATGTAGCCTATTTGGTGAGGCTACAACAGTTAATAAAAAAGCTTTGAATAAGTTAATAAAATAACTTTGAAATAGTTTTAAATTGTTCATTTCTTAATTTGATTATTAGATAATCATGTTTGTGGTGCCAGAAACCATATACAGTGGTTTGTACAAATAAATAATTACCGGTAAATATTCTCTGGTTCTATATCATATTTCAATTCAGGGGGGCGCAAATTTTTTCTCCCCCATGAACGGGAGGGGGGGGGGGGCACAACAGAAAATAATTGGGAACCACTGACTAGGGGTTGAAGGACTTGCTATTTTTACAAGTCGACTACCAAGTAATAAAAGTCGCGTCGACGTCGACTAATCGCTGATGATGTCATAGATATGGCGTATACAGGACGGCTTTATAAAACTTGACAGGCTTTATTGCAAAAACGTATTTTTATGCTGACAACAAACAGCTCAGAGAGAGCAGGTGTTTTAGGCAGCACTTTGGTTTTAATATAGGGTGACCAGATTTTCAAAACTAAAAACTGGGACACTTACATTTTTCTAAAAATGAAAGGTTGACGTATCGTTGCTGGTGACTTATAACGGTTTTTTATTGTGGAAAATGCAAAAGTAGTGATATTTGAACATTTATATTCAAAATAAGGACACCCTTTTGTAATCTTTTTAGTGCAACATTTTTAAAGAAACTATGCTGTATTTTTATGACACATTTGTTGTTTTGCCAGTAAAATACATCATTAAATAAATGACACAATTGCATGCATTTGTGAAAATCTACATTATGAAATATTCAGTTAACTATCAGTCAAAACAACTGGACTGATTGAGGGTATTAATGCAACTTTAACAGTCTGACTGGGATAAATTTGATCGATCCTGTTATTTATCTAACCCATGGAATATTTTCCTATGATCTTTTTATTTTTAAAGTTAACATTAAGAGTTTCATTTTAAGAACAATAAATTTCAACAACACTTGGTCTGTAATGTTTAAACTTTAAACCAATCAACACATTAAACCTTACCTGACTACTTACTGAAATCCTGGGGTTTCAGGGAAACATGAAACAATCCAACTGGAATTCCTGCAGCTATTTCCTGCAGCATTCCCAATCACATGGATTTATTATAGAGCTTCAGTGTTTAAACTGAAGCCAAACCACAATAGTGATAAAATTAAGGAAAATAATATAATAAATAGGGGGTGTCTGTTTTGGTAACTGCTTTATACAGTAAATGTATTTTATTTACTTATTTCTGACTCTTGTTTTTGTGTTCCTAAAGTCAACCGTTTTTTCAATCTCATCCTTTACCTTCTAAATGGAAATCTGAATAAATAGGATGCTGTAGATCATATGTGTCAAACACAAGGCCCGCGGGCCAAATGTGGCCCGCCACGTCATTTAATGTGGCCCGCGAGAGCTTAAAAGGTCTGAGTATTCAGAAATAAATAGGTAAAAAGCGTATTTTGACCAAAAACTACATTTCCCACAATGCATGTCAATTGTGTTACCCGCGACTTGACGGCTTACCGCCACTACAGGGCAGGGTGCACACAAGCAGTAGGCTGGTCCTCATGAGAATCGGATTTCAAACACTCCTTTCACCAGCGCTGCGCGGTCCCGATGGGAGACCCTCGATCTGACGAACTTCACATCCTGTTGCAGCTCAGTGAATGAGTCACATGACCTCTGAAGCTAGTGGACACACACGGTAGGACCTCCGCTCTGACACACACACACACACACACACACAGCATCTCCAGTGCGCCATTACGCACAGCTTGACGCGCGCTTTAACGCACAATCACAGTACGTCCGACCCACGCACGCAGCTCACACATGCCCAGTAGGGGTACAACGGGTCACAATCGATCCGTGATCTGAACAGATCACCTCTATGGTTCGGGACTCGGTTTCCAATCCAGCTGGCTGCACTCGCGCGCTTTACTAACTCCGACCCGACAGCTCGCGCTCTCAATCTGCTGATAAATAATTCCCCTCTGAGAAAGACGTTCATTTTGTCATCACATATCCAGTTCTCTTTATCAGAATCAGTCATTTTAGTTAACCAGAACAAAAGATCACTGGTCGATTGTTGATCCATGATGCGTGCACGCGCGGGGAGCTGCTGATCCTCCACCCCTCCGTCAGCTGATCATCCTCTTCCCTGATGGCAAACCAGATTAACCAGTTTCTGCCTAAGATAACGTGTTGTTTTGGACTTTTATATGAGCTAATGAACATTAATATTAACAGTGCTCAGTCAGGAGGATCAGAACACCTTGATCGTCACGCCTCCTCACCTGCTGCAGCTGTCTGACTGCAGTGAGGAAGAAACGGGTCATCGCTCTGTCAGACCGGAGAGGTGACTAGTAGAAGGCTTTTCAATTTAATTGGTTTAAATATGTTTAAAAGTTTTATTTAAGCATCAGATTGACCTCATGAGTTAAATGTTGTTTGAAATATTGAGCATTAAGCAGAAAAATGTTGAGCCAACAGCAAATCATCATCTTCAACCCTCCCCCCCACCCCCCCTTGTGGACCAAACACCAGAACCAGGTTCTCCCTTGAGGACATGTGATGACAGATTGTGTGCACCCCTAACTATAACAAATGTTTTGATCAAAGTTATTATAACTTTGATGTATTTTTAATTCACTTGAATAGTTTGATCCTTGATTGATGGAGTTCAGTGGGTTTCATAACCTGACAAATCAAAAGGATTTATGTTATAACAGAGCAACAAGCAAACCTAGTTTTCATGCATTTGTAATGTTTTATCTTGTATAAGTAATAAATTCAGAGTTATGTAACGTTAAGGAGTTGTTACATTTATTTTACATTTAATTTGGTTACATTTTTAAGTTATCTGGCCCTTTGAGGACAGCCATTATGCTGATGTGGCCCTCGGTGAAAATGAGTTTGACACCCCTGCTGTAGATTAAAAAATACATGAGACTCTGTGTTTGAATAACAATAAATGTTTAGCAGCACTTATTTAAAATGTTTTATAAGGTGTGTGGTGTTAGAGCAGTACCTCACAGTCTTCCAACAGATGTCACAGCCTGTATCGTTGTTTTTTGTGATGCTAAAATCGCTCCACATGACTCTGTTTGCATTCTACCGCTAGCTAACTCACGGAACGTGTTCTCAGTGCTGCAGTTGACAGGAGGGGAGGAATCAACTCGCTGCCTGACTTCGCTCTGCTGACCGGCTGAGTTCCTTTACTATTTTTCCTTCATTGATAAAACTTTTTACCTTAAATTACTTTAAAATATTGATATTTTGGTTAGAGAATTGCACTGTAAGCCATTACTTTGGTTTAAATTCGGGACGCCCGGGACACAGGCTGGGTAAAAACTGGACAATATAATGGGATTGTAAAAATCCTTTGGGACACGGGACACATGACTCAAAATCGGGACTGTCCCGGGTAAAACGAGACGTCTAGTCACCCTATTTTAATATCAAGTTTTAGACTAAAATGCTGATTAGTTTTAGTCACATTTTAGTCATGTTTATATGCAAAACAGTTTTAATCTGATTAAAACTACAGTTAAAGCAGCACTCTGGAGGATTTCATCAAGAGAGCAGTTTTTGAATCTAGCATCCAAAGGCTCCTCCTCAAAACATCTCGACACGCGCGTCCGGTCGCGTGTGCGCACGTGCACACCGCGCATATACGTTGCGGGCATGAACTGTACAGCTCAATGTGTAGGGTTTAATCACTCACAGTTCACAACTCTTATTCCAACACTACGAGGGTCTGAAGAGCCCTCTCTGTCCCTGCTGCTTCTGATATTAGCTCTGTTAGTAGAGAGCTGCTGCTGGACTCTGAAGCTGAACTTGACTCGGCCCTGGATGAACTTTCTGACCAAAATAAACGTGTAATCCTATCAAGCCTTGCCATTCTGTGAGGTGAAAGGTTTAAAAATAAAAATAAATTCATCTTTAGCTGGGAAATGGGTAGGTTTTTAGTAGAAATGAGCCGTGAGTCCTCAGTGAACGGCTGAGACGGCAGAGAAACACACGGAGCGTCCTGTACGACAGCGCCCCCTACTGGTACAGGTTTGGTCGATGCGCGTGCATGTTGAGAGAATGCAGAAATTTGAATTTCATTGGCTGAAAAATGTCGGCGGCAAGAAATAATGGAAAGGGGTCAGGAAGGAGGGTCTTCATCAGAATGACAGATGTTGTGGAACTCAACCCATAGATCATAGTTTAGACCTGAAATATAATTTAGAACATTTAGAAAACTTTGATACATAGAAAAATGCTCCAGAGAGCCACTTTAAGTCACTTTAGTAAGTTTTAGTTTTCGTCAAACTGTGGTCTATTGTTCGGCCATAATCATAACAAAGACATTCGCTATTTAATGAATAAAGCCACTCAAAGCTTGATAGCCGAGCCATTAGCTCGTTAGCTTAGCTGTTAGCACATCGGAGTGAATGGACTGAATAGTGCCACATTTTTAGTAAAACAAGAGATAAAGAAAGCAAAGACTCACTGTTAAGTTGATTAAATAAGGACAATCGATTGGCAAGGGCATCAAAAGCTTCCAAGAAGTTTTCTTTGAGTAAATATCGATTTTAATAGCGCAGTGCCAGACCGGAACTCATTAAAGGAAATGGAACGAAACCCCTTCAAAATAAAAGTTCACGTGATCAGCGAAGAGTCGACCTTTGGTTTAAAAAGTCACTACAGCCCACAAAAGTCGACTTGTCGACAAGTTCGTGCAACCCCTATGTTAAACTATTGAGTAAGAATATCATTGTTTCTTTCACTGTTATGTATTTCACAGAATGGACTGTCCATCACAATATTTAAAAAACTATATGCCCTAAAGAATCTCAGATTCCTTGAACCAGACCTAGGATCACCAAAAGACGACCAGCAAGGTAACAAAATCATTGTTTTACAACTCAGAACTTTTTTAAAGTCACATTTCAAATGCTTTGTATTTTAGACGTTTATAATTAAAAACAAAAGGTAACTTGAGGTACTAGTATTTTATGATTGATTATCAAAGTCATGCAGGTCTAGTTTCAAACAATGCTAATGTGTTTTATAAGTATGATCTGGTTAATAGAAGTGACTATGATGATATGCCAAAAATTTTTTGCTAGTTTTCCCTAGCAACCAAACATGATGATGATAGCTGTCGTTCAGGGGTGATTTTTCCAGAGCCCCAAAAGTGAATCACTGAATTTTTATCATGTTCAATTATATGTATGAATTTTTTCTTACTCCAAATTTTCCTGCAAAAATATTCACCTGCAAAAATTCACCTGCCAAAAATTCACCATCAAATATTCAACTGCAAAAATTCACCATCAAATATTCAACTGCAAAAGATTCACCTGCAAAGATTCACCTGCAAAAATTCACCATCAAAAATTCACCTTCAAAAATTCACCATCATAAATTCACCTGCAAAATTGATGAACTTAAATGACCCAAGCCAGAGCAATCAGCACTAGATCGAATCGAGCGGCTCTCAGCCAATCAAATTACGCTCGTTTGATCACATGACACCGTTAGCCAGCGGCGTGTCTCCTAAACAGAGCTGTTTAAATGTGATTGTTTTTCTCCTAAATAGAGATAATTACAGAATGCCTAGTTCTACTTAAAATCGCATTAATTTTCCTTTTATTTTATCATGTACTCAAACTGAGGAAAACGTTTGACTCAAAGACAATTTCCACGCCTCCCCTGCCCTACCTGTCTGCAGAGGCAGTTGTTTTGAATCTCAGAGCGCCTAAATGACTGCCGATGAAGAGTTTACAAAGTTTCTTTTGGACAGGTAAATACTAGTTAATAGATTGTATTTTAGAGAATTTTACTGGAGAATTGTATTTAAATAAAGGATATAATAGAGCAGATACGGTCATTATGTTTATTTTACCATTAGCTCATTTAGCTGTGGCTTGAATGCCCTCTTGACGTAGCTAATGTCAATAAACAAAACATATTGGTTGAAGGAAGGGGACATTAGCTTTTGTGTGTTTGGGGCTAATGATTAGTGTGGCGTTTTACTGTATCATTTAGTGTTTTAACCGTAACAGCCTATTGTTTTGAACTGTTAGCCTACAGCTAAATTGTTAGCGATTTGTTAGCACTTCCGTTTTTCTGTGTTTACACGTTTGAGAGCTGCATATTAGATTAAAGTAAATGATTAGCAGCTCTTGTATAACCCTATCAAGGTTGTGGAGATGATTTAGCAGTTACAAATAGTTGGATCTGAGCAGGAATATCGAGAAAAAAAGGCCAAATCAGCTCTAAGTTAGCTCTCTCAGACACAGCATGTAGCTGTATTTTGCTAGTGCCAAAATAAGGTCGTTTTTTGAAGTTTCCCTGCTTGTAAAGTGGTTGATTAGTAGCTTGTGTTGAACTCAATGATGGCTGAAGAGTTCATTCATCAGTTAGAAAAATGTGTGTCTGAGCAGGAAACTACCGTATTTGCCCAAATATAGGACGACCCTGATTATAAGACGACCCCCATTTTTCAAGACTGATCTTCAGAAAAAAGAATAAATTCACTTTTTAAAGAAACTATTTTTAATTAAAATTTGAGCAAATAATTTATATGATACCTTAATTATAGACTGCTTTAATATTTGCTTATTAATCAGACAGGAATTAAAGTTCTATGTGACAACATATTTCAGTCAATTGGGGAAAAAAAGAGAAAAAAGAAGCTCTCTCTTCCTCATTCTGGCTGTGTGGGCCCTCCCTCCCTCCTCCCTCTCTCTCTCACTGAGACTGTGTGTGTGTGTGTGTCTGTGTGTGCGCGTGCGCAGCTTCAGAAACCGGTCCCGTGTGTGGACACAGGCAGCGCAGGATTCTCAGGTGTTTTTCAGGCTTGAGGAAGAATGCGTGTGTGTACCGAGCGCCGCGCTCACCTGTACAGAGCTCACGCTGAAAACACTGCAGCCGCCGCGGGTCCAGAGGTCCGACAGAAGGTGTCGGCTCCATACGTACTAAACAGAACCGGACCGAACCAAAAACCCAAACTAGTCTGAAAACGCCAGAAGCTGGAGCTGGACTTTGCCATCAGGTGTTTTTATCCTCAGTGGACCTGTAACTTTGAGGTGGAGCGGACGTCTGGGACCGCTCGCGGTCTAAGAGCTGTTTCCTGCAGGCGCCGTTTCTGTCGTTTGAACATAAAGCATGCTCCCCCTGCTGGGGCGCGAAAGTAAGACGACCCCCCTTTTTAAAATTATTTTTAATGAAAAAAACCTCGTCTTATATGCGAGCAAATACAGTATAAAAATATAAAAATCTGTGTTAAGTATGATCTTCATGTTACAGTGAATTGTTTCAGACCTTGATTTCAACATATTACAATTACATAGTTGTGTAAAATAAGAGATGGCTGTTGTAGTGTCTCTGTTTTATTTATTTGTTTAGCCTGTGTGTGTAATTTCAAATTAACATTTATGAGGAGTATAACATTATTCTAAACTGTGTAAATATTCAGATTGTTATAAAATGTGTCTAGTGTCACAGACTAAATTCTTTTAGCCATTTTTCAGGTGGCACAAGACGACTCATACATCACAGATCTTCAAACCATGAGTCAGCCAACGCTTGACAAGCAACAGGGCTTCGACGGTATGAGCCGAGGCCTGAGGATCTACATTATTATGGTTTACTGTCTGGAGTCTGGAATCTATGCTGCAACTGCTACAACATCAACAGGCTCGTAGTGATGGTAAACAAAAAAATCTGTATTTTTTTCTTCCACATATCAATGCACTTCTAAATTAACAGGTCAAACTTTGCAGCAGAAGTAGATTTTGGGTGCAGCTAAACAAAAAAATAAACATTCTGTTTTGTCGTGTCCACTACCGCTCCTGACAGCTCATGGAGGGTTAGGGTCAGGGTTGGAGGGTCATCAGCAGGGTGCTGCATTCAGAACCCACCTGCTGTAGTTTATCAGGCTCATCAACAGAGGAGCCTAAGAGGGGTGGGTCTCTTACTGGACGGCCAGACAGTTCCACTATTTTTGTGGTAAATCAGGCCTGCTACTAACCCATACTGCTCTCTACATGTTCTCTGTACATGTTCTCATCTCTTGTGCCGTCCTTCCTCTAGAAAACTCTGCATGGCTGCCGTTCACCCTCCTCGCTAACTCCTGGACTCCGGTCACCACCACTTCGGTCCTGCCTGCCTTTACTCCAGGACATCTTCTGATCCTCCCTCCAGTCTGACCACCTCGACTGACCAGTACTCTCCCCAGCTCCATTTCTCCTGAGGACCCAGTAAGCCTCCCTCCTTCCTCTGAACATTTTAAATTCTCATTCACCACTAACCCTCTGATTCTCTCTCCCTAGAAACCTGCTGGTCCCGTCTCCTGTTCCTCCTGGCGTCCAGTACCACCTACTTATTTTAATAAACACTCTTTGACTTATCTCTGCTTGTGCTCGCTTCAGGGTCCAGTAAAACCACTCATGACAACTTTATCATTCTTTTCTAACTAGATTTTTTTAAAATACAAACTTTGTAAAAAAAAAAAATGCTAATTATTTATAGATGTATAGAAAATGTTTGAGGTAGAAGTTGAAGATTTTGTTGTCCTGCAGGAGGAGTTTCACATTTATCCAGTTTACAGAGGAGTTTAGAGGAGTTAGGCTTTATGATAAATTATAAAACATTGAACATATCAAACTAAAATGTTATATTCCTTGCATCAAAAACACTAACACACAATCAAGTAAAATATTTGTTATTTACAGATATTAATTACAATCATCTGGGAATAAATCCTGTGTAATTCCCATTGGGGTTGAGGGATTTGTCTCTTTCTCCAGACAAATTGGGATTACAACCTTGAGGCCTGCTTGCCGTGCTACAGATTGTAAGAAGCATGGTGAACCAGTGTCCTGGCCAGGTGATGAACCCTGTTTTGTAAGAAACTCCTCCAGGTGTAGGACAGTAGAAAGGTTTGTCTGGGGAGACTGTTGGCACATCTCTACAGCGGGAACTTGCACACCATGAAGGTTGATAGGATTTTGTAGCAGGAGGACCAGAGAGGACAGAACATCAGGGTCTGGGTCCAGCATCCTGGTCAGAACATCAACAGCCTGCTGAGGGTTCAGGTTCTGTATGTGTTGAGATAAAAGTGAAAAGAGATCTATTACAGCAACAAATATTGAGTGTTCGTGTAAATCTAAATAGTGTTAGAATAAAACAAATATTTTAACAATAGGCTTGCATTTAAATAGAATTAGACAAAGACATCAGGTTTACATGTAATACAAATTAGGCCTAAAATAGTAAACAGAAAAGCTCTGGAAGCAACCAGGACTTCAGAGGACAACACAGAATGTAGAGTTTATTCAGGATTTGTGCCTGAATCACTTCTATGCCATGATGTACATTCATCCCTTCCTGAATGACACAATATGTAATGAGATAACCTGAGGACCCGGAAATCAGCCAAGAACACAGAAGTAAACGACACAGACAATTAATCAACAAACAGGTCCAACATCCACAATCCAGTAGGAAGGTAACAGGCAGGCAAAGGTCATAAACAGGCAGGCAGAGGCAGGAGGAGCAGGCAGAGATCGGTAGTCAGGGTTCAGAGCAGTGGTCGAGGTCCAGATGGCAGATGAGCGAGAAAATCCGTGAGTGGCAAAGCAGGCGTAATCCAAAGGCAGAAACTTGATCAGAGGCTTGGAAACATGAACGCTGGATCTCTACTGGCACAGGGCTGTCGATAATCTGGCAGGGAAACAGAGACTGAGCTGCTCTTATGAGGAGGAGCACACAGGTGAAGCAGAATGACAATCAGGCATGGCTCAAGTCAGGTGAACTGAATGAAGCTGATTAGAGCAGGGAGGAACAGGCAGAGAAAAACATGACAGGCATGGCAATATGGGGCTGAATCATTACAGTACCTCCCCCTCAAGGGCCGGCACCCGACGGACCACCAGGCTGGGCGGGATTGGCACGATGGAAGTCACGGATGAGAGACTTATCCAGGACGTGGCGGGCAGGAACCCAAGAATGCTCCTCAGGGCCATATCCCTCCCAGTCAACAAGGTAGTGCAAGCCACGGCCCCAGCGACGGGAACGAAGGAGCCGCCGCACCGTGTAGACCGGACCCCCAGCAACAAACCGGGCGGGAGGAGGGGGCCCGGAGGAGGGTACAAAACGAGAGACAGTCACAGGCTTAACACGGGACACATGGAAGGTAGGGCAGACCTGGAGAGTCCCAGGAAGGCGGAGGCGGACTGCTACCGGATTGACAACCTTAGAGATGGGGAATGGACCAACAAAGCGAGGAGCCAATTTGCGGCACTCGACACGAAGAGGAAGGTCCTTGGTGGACAGCCAAACCTTTTGTCCTGCCTCGTAAGCCAGTGCGGGAGTCCGTCTCCGGTTGGCCATACGGGAATGCACAGCAGAGGTCTTGAGCAGAGCGCTGCGAGCCCGCCTCCACACCCGATGACATCTCAGAGCTGCAGCATGAGCAGAGGGCACCATGGCTGCCCTGTCTTGAAGAGAGAACACAGGTGGTTGGAAACCATAGACTGCATAGAAAGGAGATAGCCCAGTGGCACTGGAGGGGAGGCAGTTAAGGGCATGTTCAACCCAGGGGAGGTTCTGTGACCATTTAGTGGGGTCATGTTCACATAGCATGCGTAACTTGGTCTCAACTTCTTGGTTAAGGTGCTCGGTTTGTCCATCAGATTGTGGATGAAAGCCAGAAGAGAGACTTACTTGAATCCCAAGCAAACTGCAGAACTCCTTTCAGAATTGAGAGGCGAACTGAGGGCCCCGGTCAGAGACAATGTCAACAGGGACACCGTGCAGACGGAAAACCTCTCGAGCAAGGATCTCTCCAAGCTCCTTGGAAGACGGCAATTTCACAAGAGGAACCAGGTGAACCATCTTGGAAAACCTGTCAACAATGGTGAGCAATACTGTGAACTTGTTAGATGGAGGCAGACCTGTGATGAAGTCCATGGAGAGGTGAGACCAAGGACGATCAGGCACAGGAAGGGGTCTCAGGTAACCAGCTGGTGGGCGGCATGAGGGCTTGGCCCGACAGCATACACGACATGAAGAGACAAACTCCTTAACATCCCGTAGCATGGTCTTCCACCAAAAGTGGTCCCGAACAACAGACAGGGTCTTGCTCACTCCTGGGTGACAATAGAGACGGGAACAGTGACACAAAGAGAGTACCTCAGAAACCAGGTGATCAGGGACGAAGAGGCGATCCTTAGGGCAGTTTTCAGGGACTGGGTACTGACGATGAGCCTCCCTTATGGTGTTTTCCAGTTCAAGCCATGTGACTGCCAATCGAACTGATTGGGGTAGAATGTAGTCCTCTTCTGCCGGGGTTAACCCTCCCTCAGGGTTTTCATGGATCCTGGATAGGGCGTCCGGCTTAATGTTTTTGAGCCCAGGTCTGTAAGACAGTGTGAAGTTGAATCTGTTAAAGAATAAAGCCCACCTGGCCTGCCTGGGGTTGAGTCTCTTGGCTGAACGTAGGTATTGAAGATTCTTGTGGTCTGTCCACACAAGAAATGGGTCCTTAGCTCCCTCTAGCCAATGCCGCCACTCCTCAAGGGCCAGTTTAACTGCCAGCAGCTCACGGTCCCCCACATCATAGTTCCTTTCAGCTGTAGACAGACTCCTGGAAAAGAAGGCACATGGGTGAATTTTGCCATTAGCAAGCCTTTGGCTCAGGACAGCTCCAACACCGGTGTCTGAGGCATCAACTTCAACAATGAATTGGCGGGATGGGTCTGGTGAACTAAGGACAGGTGCAGATGTGAAAAGACCCTTGAGTCTGGTAAAGGCTCCATCAGCCTCTTCAGTCCAAATGAACCTGTTTTTGAGGGATGTTAGAGCATGTAGTGGTGAGGCTATGGAACTGTAGTGTCTGATAAACCTCCGATAAAAGTTCGCAAACCCCAGAAACCTCTGGAGCTGTTTGCGTACTGTCTTGGGTACTGACCATTCCTTAACGACAGCCGTTTTGCAGGGGTCCATGGAGACTTGGCCAGGGGAAACGATAAAGCCTAGGAAGGATGTTGTGGTCTTGTGGAACTCTGATTTCTCTGCCTTGATGAATAATTTATTCTGCAGGAGACGAAGAATGACTGCACGGACATGGTCCTGGTGTGTGGGGAGGTCTTTGGAAAAGATGAGAATGTCGTCTAGGTAAACAAAGACATATTGGTCAATCATGTCACGGAGGACATCATTCATGAGGGCCTGGAAAACAGCAGGGGCATTGGTTAGTCCAAATGGCATAACAAGATACTCATAATGTCCTGTGGGGGTGTTAAAGGCCATTTTCCATTCATCCCCTTCCTTAATCCGAACCAGATGGTAGGCATTTCTGAGGTCAAGTTTAGTGAAGATGGTGGCACCTTGGATTTGGTCAAAAACAGTGTTCATGAGGGGTAGGGGGTAGCGGTTTTTGATGGTTATTTCATTAAGGCCTCTGTAATCGATACAGGGTCTGAGGGAGCAGCAGGAGACGAAGAAGGACGAATGAGTCCAGCCTTGAGGGCCTCCTCAACATAGGTTTTCATGGCTTGGTTTTCGGGGCCAGACAGGGAATACAGTCGGCCTCTAGGGGGGAAAGTGCCAGACATAAGGTCTATGGAACAATCATAGGGCCTATGTGGGGGAAGAGCAGTAGCACGGGGTTCGCTAAACACCTCTTTAAGGTCGTGGTATTCAGGGGGAACCTTGGATAAGTCAGGGAAGGTCTCTTGGGTCTCTGTGACCATGGGGCATGGTGACTTGGCAGTTAGGAGACATGTAGAATGGCAGCTGGCTGACCAGTCGAGGACCACACCTATATTCAAGTCTATGTGTGGGTTGTGTTTTCTTAGCCAGGATGCACCCAGGATAATTGGGATCTCAGGGCATTTTATGATGAGGAATGAAACACTCTCGTGATGATTTCCCCCGATAATGACTTCGACTGGGGTGGTCTCTTGGGTGATCTGGTGGAGGACGTGACCATCAATGGCCAGGACTGTCTGTTTCCTAGAGGTGGGCTGCAGCCCAATGTTGAGGGCTTTGGCTAGTTCGTTGTCCATGAATTCGGTGTCTGCCCCGAAATCAATGAAGGCTGAGACCTGCCTGGAAAAACCGTTGACTGTTAATAGCACTGGGATAGTCATTAATGAAGAGGTCTTGAATACAGTGTTCTGACTCAGTAGCAGCCTCTTACCTCCTACTGAGTCTGGCCTTTTAACGGGCACTGGCGAAGCTGATGGTTGCCCCCTCCACAATAGAAGCACAGGCCCCTCTGGTATCTCCGCTCACGTTCCTGTGGGGTAAGGTGGCTACGGCCAATCTGCATGGGTTCAGTGGGGTCAGTGGGAGGTGGGGTTGTGGACTGTGGTGTTGCTACCTTGCTCTGTGACCAAATCTGGGGTTCGAACTGCCGTCCCTGGCTGGTTCGGCCTCTCTCCAGCCTGCGGTTATACAACCTCTGATCGATTCTTGTAGCCAGTTTCTCCAAATCAGCCAGGTCTATGGGAGGGTCACGGGTAGCGAGTTCATCCTTGATCTGCTCATTGAGGCCCTGGTAAAAAACATCACACTGGGCTTCGTCGTTCCAGAAGCTGTCGACTGAGAGAGTATGGAAATCAATTATGTATTCAGTAACACGTTTCTTGCCTTGTTTTAGGGTCAACAGACCCCGAGCAGCCTCCCTCTCTGGCAGAACTGGATCAAAGACTCTGATGAGACTGAAAGCCTTGTGACGATAACACAGGGGTGAATCTCTCTGCCATTCTGCTGTTCCCCACAGCTTGGCTTTGCCAGACATTAAGGAAATCATGAAAGCAACCTTTGCTCGCTCAGTGGGGAAAGAGGAGGGTTGTAGCTCAAAATGGATCTCACATTGAGTGATAAAAGGACGACATTGACTTGGCTCACCTTTAAACATCTCAGGTGGAGTTAAATGAGGTTCATGAATGGGTGATACCTGGAGATGGGTGGTGGTAGCAGGTGGTTGAGCGGGAGCAGCTTTCTTCATGGCATCAGCTGTAGGTAACTCAGACAGCATGGTCATCATTTGCTGCATATTAGATTCCAATTTGTTAATGGCAGTCTCAACATTAGAACGCCACTCCTGTGCAGGCGACGGGTCCATAGTGGCCAGATTATACTGTAATGAGATAACCTGAGGACCCGGAAATCAGCCAAGAACACAGAAGTAAACGTTATAACAAAAGTTTTATTATATTTAGGTTGAGGATTTAGTGAGCTCAGGGACCAGCACTGCAGGAGGAACTGAAAATGGGAAAGCTGCGATAGTGAGACGTCAGAGGGGGCGGGGCTTGGTCTGGGGTTTCCTTGACAGCTCCTCTTCAGTCTGTGGGATGTTTCCTCTTGAATGACACAGACAATTAATCCACAAACAGGTCCAACATCCACAATCCAGTAGGAAGGTAACAGGCAGGCAAAGGTCATAAACAGGTAGGCAGAGGCAGTAATACTTATCAGGAGGAGCAGGCAGAGATTGGTAGTCAGGGTTCAGAGCAGTGGTCGAGGTCCAGATGGCAGATGAGCGAGAAAATCCGTGAGTGGCAAAGCAGGCGTAATCCAAAGGCAGAAACTTGATCAGAGGCTTGGAAACATGAACGCTGGATCTCTACTGGCACAGGGCTGTCGATAATCTGGCAGGGAAACAGAGACTGAGCTGTTCTTATGAGGAGGAGCACACAGGTGAAGCAGAGTGACAGTCAGGCATGGCTCAAGTCAGGTGAACTGAATGAAGCTGATTAGAGCAGGGAGGAACAGGCAGAGAAAAACATGACAGGCATGGCAATATGGGGCTGGATCATTACACAATAATGTAAACTAATAGGCAAAATTAGTAATAAATGTAAACTATTCATGAAGCTAACTCTAAAATAGGCTAGTGACTCAATAAAATGCGAACAGTTTGATAGTAGTCGGTTTATTGATAATATGGGTTATGTCAACTGGAACTGGTCTGTTTAAAATATATATTCATATATGCTGGTGAAGGTTCTCAGTCATCAAGGTCATGGTTATCCAAAGAGGGTTTGAATAAAGGCAACTGGACCTATTTATAAGTAAATAAGTAAGCAATAAATAAGCAACAAATAAGTAAGCAAGAAATAAGTCCAGTTGCCTTTATTCAATCTCTTTTTGGAATATATTCATATTATCAAATGACTTTTGTAAACAGTAAATAACCAATGTTTGGGTTCAAAACAACATTCTTACCTCAGAAAACTCCCATTGCAAACAGAGGTGAGCTCTGCTCTTTACTAGCTGTAGCTGGCTAGCTGCACGTTCATGTTGTGAGGCGAGGCTATCGGCTCTTTCTGGAAAGGGGGGGGGGGTGGTTACCGAGCAGGTTTAAAAATCTCCTTCTCTCCTTCATGACGTCAAGCTGCGGACCATACCTTTAATTTTAATCACTTCACATTTAAACAGCTCTGTTTAGGAGACGCGCCGCTGGCTAACGGTGTCATGTGATCAAACGAGCGTAATTTGATTGGCTGAGAGCCGCTTGATTCGATCTAGTGCTGATTGCTCTGGCTTGGGTCATTTAAGTTCATCACTTTTGCAGGCGAATTTTTGCAGGTGAATTTTTGCAGGTGAATTTATGATGGTGAATTTTTGGCAGGTGAATTTTTGCAGGTGAATATTTTTGCAGGAAAATTTGGAGTAAGAAAAAATTCATACATATAATTGAACATGATAAAAATTCAGTGTTATGAATTCAATGTCTAAAAATTGTTGAATTCTGATGATACTATATTTCTTCCATATTATGGAAGACATTATAGCTAATGGATGGATGAAAAAAGGATTTTCTAATAAGTTGTAATATTTTATTTTCTGTGTTATAGGTGGAGAACAGATTGTCATTGAGAAGCTTTCTGGATCAAGTGGAGCAGTTGCTACAACTACTGTAGGTGGATCTGGAACTTCAACAAAAGTTATATCCAGAAAGTGGCCTTTTCCTGTCTTCAACACATCTGGCTGCTGTCCATTCTGAGGCAAGGAAGGACTTCCCTTTGCTCTTTCCATCTTCTTTTTGATGACTTCTTCAGTCCTGAGGGTTGCCAACATGCAGTGGAGTTTGTAAACCATGGAAAAGTGCCAGAAGGGAAGAGGGTCCTGGACAAGTCTGAGTCAGTGGGACTCCTGAGTGTGATTACTGCTTGAACTTCAGGTTTAGTTTTCCAGCATTTTGTTATTAATTCCTCATACTCAAATGTGAAATAGTAAGAACAGATCATTGGAATTGATAGTCATTAAAACATAAATAAAATGTACCATTCAGAAAACTATGGCAGTTTAATCCAATTAGGCCATTTTACTCAGACAATGAATTCCAAATAAAAAACACAGAACTTTTATTGTATGAGTGGGGAGTGGATTTATAATTTGTGCTTTCCTTTATTCTCGTAGCTTACGTCAGGCAATGTGGGACTCTAGCTGGATGGACACCGGTTCAGGAAATCAAGATTAAAAAGACACTGATGTAGCATTGTGAATAGCACACCCTCTTCAATAGATATTACACTAATTTAAAGATTAAGATGAGAAGTTATGAACTGTAACATTTAACCTTAGGAAATGGATAATATTATTGGAGGTATCTTTAGGTTATTTTTCGGTTGTGAACAGGGAATTAACACCTCATTAATAACTTGAGGCTTAGATAAAATAAAAGATTTTACAATCATTTATTTATAAAAGAACTAAGAACACAGAGAGATAAATAGAACAGTTCTGATTTTTGAGGTAGCTCATTTGTATCACACAATTAAGATTCTTAAACATGATGTGGAATGTTTAAAGATGTGTCTAATTGTGAGGTTAACAGACTTATGTATGTGTGCTGAGACTAGGGGAAATTTTAGATGCTACTTTAGTTGCTAATTTGAGTTGCTGTTTTGAATGGATGGTTCAATTTAGTTTAGGAGAATTTAACTTTATCAAAGCAAGGCCTCTCGGATCAGAAAGTGGGTTTCTTACCGAGTTGCAGAGGTCTCGTGGGTCCAGCAGTTTGAGGGGGCTTCTGGCCGAGGTGGAGCTCGTCCCCAGGATGAAAGGCCCAGTTCCCAGAGGAGGCAGTTCAGCTGGTTCACCTGGGAATTGTCTGATGGCCCTGAGATCCGTTGCGGCAGTAAGGGAGGTCACCATCGGCATGGTGACCGCAGGTTGAGCCTGTCCCAGCTTGGTGGGGTTACTGGGACAGCATTTCTGTTTGATGCCGTTCGAGAGTTCCCGCAAACTCCCCTTGAACTGGCAGATAAGGATGTAGAGGCGCTCACGCAAGTAAGCTCCCCAGGAGAGGTCTTGGTTCAAAGCTGATGAGGGTTCAGCTAAGACAGACGTGTACAGGAACTGAAGATTAGTTTTGAGAATAAGTTATCTTAAGTTAACCAATCAGAATTTGAATCGTGTCTTAGATGACTACTTGAGGAGTGAGGGAGTTTCTTGAGGGACTTTATCAAGATCACATGACTTCCGTCTGTTAAGCTCATTGTAAAGTGTTAACTTAATTAAAAAGATTAAGGTAAATACTTTTCATTTTAAATGAGTAATAAACATTAATTTAACTTTAGCAAAGTAGAAAGGTAGCAAACCAGATGATTTAAGATTAATATAAAATAATCCTGAAACAGGAGAGTGAAAAGACCTTTGGAGCTGGAACATTGTGAAGAGAATGTTCTGTAAACAAAGTGATGACAGCTTGAATACCAGTCTTTGGTTTTAAGGAAAGAGACATCTTTTAAGATTGTTTTATTGCTCAGCTAGTGTCCAGTTGAGGTCATCTGGGAAAGTGGACACCTGAAAGTGGACGGTTGAACACCTGTAGGAATGTTGAGTCAGGTTATCAGGGGTTAAGCATAATAAAGAGTCATTATAATCCAAGTTATTGGGAAAAAGAGGATTATTGTTTGTGTGATGGTCAAGGGGTCAAAGATCAGAGGAATAGCGTACTTGATAACGCTACATTGATAAACAAATGCTGTATGAAGACCAAAAAGACTGGTGAAAATGGACTCACAAGGGCTGTAAAACTGTGAGTTGTTGAATGTTCTTCATTCTTGTGCTGAGCGCTGTTAAATGACTGACATGAGGTATGTACTCAGTGTTCAGGTTCTCTAAATTTTCAACCCACAGGAAGATATTCAGTCTTGAGAGTTTAATGTAGGACTATAGTTTTTAGTTTTTTAACTTATTTTAAGCAAAAGTGAGCTTGTATTAAGTTTTTCTTTTTAATTGTTTTGGAGTGACATCACTGTAGCATTACCTTTTTTTTCTTTTTTTAACCCCGTGTCCTGTCCGGCTGTGGAGCAAACAGAATAATGTCTGAGTGCCAAAAACAAGCCCAACAGTGTTGCTGTTTCAGGTGAGAGGTTACAGCCACTACTATTAAACTCCTCCTGATTTTTGTTTAAATATAACCCCCAAAATCTTTATTAGAATATTGTTATGGTTGATTGGACACTGAGCCTGAAAGTGAAGGGAAGGGTACAGAAAGAAGGATGGGGGAGAAAGTAAACAGAAAAAGAAGAGAACAAGAGACGTGAAGAGTCCACTTCTAGACCTGTAAATAAAGCACAAGCAAACAAAACAGGGAGAAAAGATACAGCAGCAACAAACAGCATATGAATACACAACAGTTGTGATATTCTGTATACTATACTGTACTACGAATGAAAGGGCTTTAAATTAATTATCCTCCCAGTTTCTTTGAAAAGCCTGTATAGAGTAGTATAGAGAGGAGATGTCCTGTGATCATCTCTGTGAGTTTGGTGTCAGCAGAGTGTACAGTGGTGGAGTTATTGAAAAAAATATATATATATTTCACCAAAAATAATTGAAAAACACATTTCCAGAAGCTGAGACATGTAGTATATATATACTGTGATCATCTGTGTTATTTTGGTGACTTCTAGTATGTAGAGTAGATAATATGGTGATTACAGTGTACAGGTTTAGAGTTCCTAGTAAATATAATAAAAAATATTAACAAAATATAAACAAAAATCCCCAAAAATTATATTTTTAGAATGCAATCTGAAGAGAAGATGTCTATTGACACTATGTATAAGTTTGGTGAAAGTACAGTGTAGAAGAGTGTAGTTATTTAATTTTTACATAAGAGCTGTCAACAGAGTGGTAAATTGTAGACGGTCCCTGCCCGCTCAGCAGCCTTCAGCTGACTGGACCAGCGATCAAAATGTAAAACTGCAGCGGAGGAGGGATGGTTTTTATAAAAATGAGGTTGTAGCTTGTAGACCACCTTCCTACGATTCTAATGAGGTGCAGTATTTGTTATTACACCCATTTGATTGGAAGCTATTTAACGGCAAACTTCGAATCTGCCAATTTCTTGAACTTTACCAGACTCGCAAACCGGAGCAATGAAATATGAAAATCGAATTCTTTCTTACAGCCCGTTTTTCCATTTCGATTTTTTTATCTTCGACTAGGATTAAAATATGAAAAACAAGACCTTTTTTGGCATTTTTTATCAGTTTCAAAGACAAATAACAAAATATGAAAGAAAAAATTCCTTTTTTGATTTTTGGTTTTAATTGAAAATGGAAAGAACGAAGAGTACACATACTCTTCGTTCTTTCCATTTTCAATTAAAACCAAAAATCGAAATAGGAATTTTTTCTTTCATATTTTGTTATTTGTCTTTGAAACTGATAAAAAACGCCAAAAAAGGTCTTGTTTTTCATATTTTAATCCTAGTCGAAGATAAAAAAAAAACGAAATGGAAAAACGGGCTGTAAGAAAGAATTCGATTTTCATATTTCATTGCTCCGGTTTGCGAGTCCTGTCAAGGTCAAGAAATTGGCAGATTCGAAGTTTGCCGTTAAATAGCTTCCAATCAAATGGGTGTTATAACAAATACTGGACCTCCTTAGAATCGTAGGAAAGTGGTCTACAAACTACAACCTCGTTTTTATAAAAACCATCCCTCCTCCGCTGCAGTTTTACATGTTTGATCGCTGGTCCAGTCAGCTGAAGCGCTGCTGAGCGGGCAGGGACCGTCTACAAATTACCACTCTGTTGACAGCTCTTATGTAAAAATTAAATAACTACACTCTTCTACACTGTACTTTCACCAAACTTGTACATAGTGTCAATAGACATCTTCTCTTCAGATTGCATTTTAAAAATATAATTTTGGGGGATTTTTGTTTATATTTTGTTAATATGTTTTATTATATTTACTAGGAACTCTAAACCTGTACACTGTAATCACCATATTATCTACTCTACATACTAGAAGTCACCAAAATCACACAGATGATCACAGTACATATATACTACAGGTCTCAGTTTCTGGAAATGTGATTTTTTAAATGATTTTTGGTGAAATGTTGTTTATTTTTTCAATAACTCCACCACTGTACACTCTACTGACACCAAACTCACAGAGATGATCACAGGACATCTCCTTTCTATACTACAAGTCTTAGTTTTGTCATATTAAAATTAAGTTGACAGTCAACTTCAAACCCAACAACATACTCAGACAGAAACTGGTTAATCTAAACTGAACCATATAACCAAAAAGAAGCTTGGCTTCTTTGTTTATGCAGTCCTTTACAGTGAGGACTGGCCAGACTCTTACATCGGAATAAAAACCAACAATTACACAAGTACATGGCACAACACAGTAGAGTCACCTTTTCAGGTCATGACTCAGCAGTCCATTTACATCTCAAGGACAAGGACAGACCTTTGAAAATGACAATGTCCACATTTTGGACAGAGAAGGTAGATGGTTGTAGAGAGGATCTACGTCAAACATAAAAGACCTACACTAAACAAGGGAATGCCTCAGGTTGCACTTTTCCAGTACGACCATTTTTCTCTGAACCTGATTCCAAACCTGCTTTGATCTAATTTACACATTCCTGCATAAAAAAAGAGAACCATTCAAGGACAATAGTTCCTAACGACATCTACAACATCTCAGGGATTCAGGAGGAAGGTGATTCACAGGTACTTTCAGCTCATGTAGAAACAACAGACAGCTGCAGTTGATCAGGTAGACTCATCCAGGTAGGCAAATTAGCTGATTGTTTTTCAACAGAACTAAGGCTTGTAGTATAGAGAGGAGATGTCCTGTGATCATCTCTGTGACTTTGGTGTCAGTAGAGTGTACAGTGGTGGAGTTAATGAAAAAATAATAAACAATATTTCACCAAAAATCATAAAAAAATCACATTTCCAGAAACTGAGACCTGTAGTATATATGTACTGTGATCATCTGTGTGATTTTGGTGACTTCTAGTATGTAGAGTAGATAATATGGTGATTACAGTGTACAGGTTTAGAGTTCCTAGTAAATATAATAAAAAATATTAACAAAATATAAACAAAAATCCCCAAAAATTATATTTTCAAAATGCAATTTGAAAAGAAGATGTCTATTGACACTATGTATAGGTTTGGTGAAAGTACAATGTAGAAGAGTGTAGTTATTTAATTTTTACATAAGAGCTGTCAACAGAGTGGTAATTTGTAGACGGTCCCTGCCCGCTCAGCAGCCTTCAGCTGACTGGACCAGCGATCAAAATGTAAAACTGCAGCGGAGGAGGGATGGTTTTTATAAAAACGAGGTTGTAGCTTGTAGACCACCTTCCTACGATTCTAATGAGGTCCAGTATTTGTTATTACACCCATTTGATCGGAAGCTATTTAACGGCAAACTTCGAATCTGCCAATTTCTTGAACTTGACAGGACTCGCAAACCGGAGCAATGAAATATGAAAATTGAATTCTTTCTTACAGCCCGTTTTTCCATTTCGTTTTTTTGATCTTCGACTAGGATTAAAATATGAAAAACAAGACCTTTTTTGGCGTTTTTTATCCGTTTCAAAAACAAAAAACAAAATATGAAAGAAAAAAATTCCTTTTTTGATTTTTGATTTTAATTGAAAATGGAAAGAACGAAGAGTACACGGATTTACACGGATTCAAGTCAGTTTTCGTTTTTCATTTTTGGTTTAAAACAAAAAAACAAACTGCCTGAAAGTACACGGATCTTGGTGAACTCTCAGATTTCCGATTTGACATTAAATACAGGCCTGGGAAGTCCAATATTGATGCTGATACTTTGTCCCGCCTCCCACTTGATATGGAGATGTATAAACTAACATGCAGAGAGGATTTTCCAGATGAAGCAGTGCGTGCAACATGGGATGGAAATCAAGCAGCGAGGCGCAAAGATGTGGCTTGGGTTGCAGCACTTTCCATTTCCTCTACAGATCCACACCAACAGCCTCATTCTGACCTTCCAACCATCAGCTATGATGATCTTGTGAAAGTACAAAAGGAAGATCCAGCCATAAGCCAGATCAGAGATATGAAAGCATCCAAAAATAACATTGACTGGACAATGGCGCCTCAAGAACTTCATCTAAAAATTGAACAGGAAATATCTTCCTTCTGCTCCTCAGCCAAGCCCTCAGTAAGAAATCTGGGAGTTATCTTTGACTCTGTTCTAAACTTTGATTCTCACATTAAATCCATGTCTCGCTCCTGCTTCTTCCACTTAAGAAACATCTCAAAACTCCGTAAAATAGTCTCAAGTGCTGACCTGGAGAAAATAATCCATGCCCTCGTGTCTTCACGCCTAGACTACTGTAACGCTCTCTTTACTGGTCTGAACAAATCCTCCCTCAAACGTCTTTAAACCATCCAGAACGCAGCAGCCAGACTCCTGACTAAATCCAGCAGGCGAACTTACATCACCCCGATTTTAAAGTCCCTTCACTGGTTCCCTGTAGAATTCAGAATCCAGCTTAAAGTCCTGGTTCTCACCTAAACGGTCAGGCTCCTAACTACTTATCTCAGCTTCTTTCTCCACACACAGTCTCCAGTAACCTTCGATCTTCATCTCAAAACCTGCTGGCTGTTCCTCGCACCAAACTAAAAACCAAAGGGGACAGGGCCTTTCAGGCTCTGGCTCCCAGACTGTGGAACTGCCTGACCCTGAAACTCTGTCTCTGCAGCACTGTGGAGACTTTCAAAAAACACCTAAAAACTCACCTCTTCATCCAGGCTTTCCCTAACTGAACATGTAGAGATTTGACTGTATACTGTATATATTTTGTGATCCTGATTACATTTTGTGCCTGCTAATGTTTTATTCACTTGTGCTTTGAAATACCTGATTATACCTGTATTGTACAGCACTTTGTGATCTGTTTCTTACGGTGGCCCTGAAGTGCAAACCACCACAACAAATCACTAAACACAACAACAAATAAAGAATCACAAAAACAAATTCAAAATCACTAAAACAAATTCAAAAACAAAATAACAAATTGAAAAACACAAAAACAAATAGAGAAACAAAATAACAAATTGAAAAACACAAAAACAAAAGAGGAAGCACAAAAACAAATAGAGAAACAAAATTACATTAAGCAAACCGGAAAGGGTAGGTACCAGTCAGCAACAGGGAACATCACTGATTGGACAACAGCCAGCAACAGGAAACATCACTGATTGGACAACGGAGCTGTCTGTCTTTAGTACCGGAAGTTATTCTCCGGTCTGGTAGTAGCTCCTTCTTTGAGCTAAAGAGCTTCATTGTGGCATCTTGTGGCTTCCTCCAGGAGAATTCAGGAGTTTATTTCCTTTGAACATGACTTCTGATGGAGCAGCAAGGAGAATGAAGGAGACAACGCTACGGTAGGTGTTTATTTTCACTATAAATGTCCGTTGTACGTGATCAGCCATATGACCTGGAGATGCCAGGGATTTCACTGAATATCATAGCCGGTCACGCTTCTTCCTCCAGCAGCAGGGAGCAAAATACAGCCGTAAAATAACCGGTACAAACGGGATTTGCCGGGTTTTTTGCATCCAAACACATTGCTCAATGCTCGGTGACGTAAACAACGTGTGGTGGCGTTTATTGCATATTTTATCATCGGGAGGCTGTTTCTCACTCTCAGCCACTACTTTGAAACACATTTTATACAATCAGTGCCCTGTAAAGGCAGACACAAGCAGAAAACCCCTGACTTTTCCCTCAACAACAGAAAACACATAAACCTGCTCCTGTCAGTTTAACAAAAATACTTAAGTTTTAGGTTTAAACAACTTTACCAGTTATTATGGGACAAGAAAATGGGATTAATCTAAATGGATAATAGCAAATTTGATTAGACATACACCACCTACAAAAACACTAGTTTTATTTAGTCCACAACTGTATTTTTCGTTTTTCTCCTCTGTTTTACTTATACTGTGCCTCGTTTTTATGTTTCAGTCATTTAGATTTTAAAATGGCAAAAGATCAAATTAAAACAACTTTACCTACTTTGCCAGAGAACTTGTCTCCAAACTGGCCAGACAAAGAGTTTGTAAAGAAAACAGATGCTAATGCTAAACAGAAGCAGGCGCTGTACTATGACAGGAGGAACAGTGTGAGGAGTTTGCCAGAACTGAGTCCAGGTTCTAAGTTCTCATAAAGTTAGATGGAGAGAAACAATGGACAGACCCAGGCACTGTCCATGGTGCTAGTTCAACTTCCAGGTCTTATATAGTGACCACAGCTAAGGGAAGTCAGTTCAGGCGTAACCGCAAACATCTTTTGTACGTTCCACCAGGAGATGCTAGAACATATACTGTACAGCTACTGACCCTGTGAATGAGGTGTGACAACTGAAACCAACACTGATCGTTTGATGTCTGATAGGTTGTCAGGTGATATGTCTCCATCTGAAACTGTTACAAGTTCAGGAAGAGTGAGTAAACCTCCATCTAGACGTGACCTGTGATGTATATTCATTTCATGATGAAGGAATTGTGTTTTCCTGTGTATAAATATTACTATAGGTTAAGTTTGTTCATGTTACAGGAGTGGATCGATACATAAGAAATTTTACTTTTGTATATACAGAAATGTGTAGATGTGATATGTTTCATGTTATGTGGATGAAAAAAAAGAAAATATTTTTGTTGAAAAAAGGAGATGTAATGTATGGATTTTCCTATGATGACACCTGTCAGTGAATGCATCATTGCTAGATGCGTGGAGGCTCTTGGGAAACTGTTGGTTGTCGAGTTCATGACTAAAATAAAACCCGTGAAATTAGTTTGTGTTGAGGGCCTGGCCGTGATGGAGTCTGACCTGGAGGAACTTTACAGAACCGGAGTTTTACCATTCCAGCACATCGGAGTCTAGATGAATAATCATGTTACCAGACCGAAGGTAACTCAGAAAAATGCAGGTAAATTAAAATATTTTAAAATTAAAATGGTTAAGTAGATTTTTGTTAACCAGGAGTTTTTACTTTTTCCTTAATTTCATGGTAAACAGAACCACAAACCCTCACTGACTTTAATGATGAGCTCCATTCAATAAACCTGACTATACTTAGTAAAGTAGCCTACTAAGTAAATAAATAAAGTATTAAGCAAATAAAAATGTACTTTCAGCATTTCTGAAGAAAGACCTGGATCCAATTCTTGTTTCTGTTGGACTCAAATTAATTTTTTAAACTAAGAAACCAGAAAACAATCAGCCAATAAAATTCATTTTTCTTTAAATTAAGTCAAACCTATCAGAACTTTTGTCTTGTATCTACAAAGATTCGTTGATCCTTTAAAAACTAATACTTTGTTCTGCTCAGTTAAATTTGACATGTTTATTATAATTCTGACCACCTAAAAGTGAAAAAAAAATCACAAAAGAATTATTTTGTCTCCATGATTCAATACAAAGTTTTGTGACTGAGAACTTTATACTGATGATTTGCTGATGATTTGTCCTTGTCTTGAAACATCTGGACATCACTGGTTTCTGTTCTGAATGTGGCCCTTGAAGGACTTTATTTAAAAAATTGGCCCCTTAGCAAATAAAGGTCCCCCACCCTGCCTTAAAGGCTCACAGGGCGCCTTTGTTTTCTGACAAACATGATATTTTGTTTTACTGTAGATTTTTTCCCCTTATTTAAAACATTCTGCTAGATATCAGGATCAGTACTCTGCTTCCCTCCTTTCTTACATCAGATCCACCTGCAATCACAACTCTTTTCACAATAGTATTTGGTGATTTGATTCGGGAGGAGGGCCCTAAAGCATCTCTTGCACCGGGGCCCAGCTCAACCTTGCTACGCCACTGAGCCTGGTCGATGGAAGAATAACAGCAACATTTATTTGTTTTCAGTATTATTTTTGGCAGTTTAATATTTTATAAAAGGCTTACATTGAGGGCACTTCGACACATATTTGTTCTCTATAAAATACAGGAAATAAAAGTTTTATAAATTATAATTTTTTAAATTATCTTTAAAACAGTCCCTCCAGGATGTTATGATGTTTTTTGTGATTTTTGCAGCCTAAATTTACAGATTTTTGTGGCACTTTTTTTAAAAGTTGTGGTCAATTTTTTTCCCGAGCTTGTTTTCAAATGCTTATTTTTTTGCACACACATGCACACTGTATGCACTGTGTGTGTGTGTGAAGACTACAAGATGCTGTAATGACAACAATTCTGACAGCCTGTCACAGTGAAGCTGCTCGATTATGGCAAAAATTATAATCATGATTATTTTGAATGAAATTGAGATCTCGATTATTTAAGATTATTAATAATAATAATAATAATAATTTATCCTTTATTGATCCCCTTGGGAAAATTCATGTCTGCATTTGACCCATCCTCATTGTTCGAGTAGCAGTGGGCTGCCAACTCAGAATGGTGCCCGGGAGGCAGTTGGAGGTTCAGTATCTTGCCCAAGAATATTTCAACACATGGCTGGGCCGGGGTTTGAACCCTTGCTTTCTGACATGGGAAGCAATCTCTCTTGCCACTGCGCCACAGTCACCTCAAAGATTAGACTTAGAAGAATTAAAAATTAGAAGAATATTTATTTAACGGGTGGGGAGGGGCTCGAGCGTGACCCAAGGTTACCATTACCAGGAAAAATGCCTGATGGCCAGTCCAGCCTGGTCCACATCCAGACTCAGGGCAGGTGCCGTTGATGTAACTGGCTAGGCGTGGACCTCTGTCCAGGGGGAGGGGTCGTGTCTGGAAGCACAAATTGCAGCATACATCCTGGAGTGAGGGGATCGTGCTGGTTGATCCAAACACTCCTCCTTTACCTGAACACAGGTCTTTTTACGCACAGCACCTTAGTCTGCTGGGCTGCACGTCATATTGGTGGGGATGCAGCGCTATTTCTCCACCCTTGGGTCGAATTATTGGTTGAGACAACTCAGTGATCGCTGGGTATTGGTGGGGACATGTCCTTCGTTCATGCCAAACCTACGCCCATGTTCTCACTTGTTTGAGATGTGTTCACAAGTCACACTGAAATTAAACCAATACGGTCAAGTCTGTGAGAGGTGCGCTCGATTTGCCACTCAGAACCAGTAAGTAAGTAAGTAAGTAAGTAAATTTTATTTTTAAAGCGCCTTTCGCAGATACAGATCACAAAGTGCTGTACAATACAGGTATAATCAGATATTTCAAAGCACAGGTGAATAAAACATTAGCAGGCACAAAATGTAATCAGGATCACAAAATATATACACAGTCAAATCTCTACATGTTCAGTTAGGGAAAGCCTGGATGAAGAGGTGAGTTTTTAGGTGTTTTTTGAAAGTCTCCACAGTGCTGCAGAAACAGAGTTTCAGGGTCAGGCAGTTCCACAGTCTGGGAGCCAGAGCCTGAAAGGCCCTGTCCCCTTTGGTTTTTAGTTTGGTGCGAGGAACAGCCAGCAGGTTTTGAGATGAAGATCGAAGGTTACTGGAGACTGTGTGTGGAGAAAGAAGCTGAGATAAGTAGTTAGGAGCCTGACCGTTTAGGTGAGAACCAGGACTTTAAACTGGATTCTGAATTCTACAGGGAACCAGTGAAGGGACTTTAAAATCGGGGTGATGTAAGTTCGCCTGCTGGATTTAGTCAGGAGTCTGGCTGCTGCGTTCTGGATGGTTTAAAGACGTTTGAGCAGTGGCGGCCCGTCCATAGGGGGCGCTCTGGCGCCGCCCCACCAGTCCCAAGAGGAAGAAGAAGAGAAATAGGGATCACAAAATATAAATACTAACATAAAAATAAAACTAAACGAGCCATCCATTATACGTATATACAATAAGTGCTGTGTATAATCTGCATTTAGGTGTAGTTTAGAAAGGTTTTCTTACTATTTTTTACTGGACCGATAGGTCGTGTTTCTTTGGGTTCTACTGCGCATGTCTGGACGGGACACCGTCCCAACATAGCGCATTGTTTTTTGCTCCTGACGCATGCGCACTGGCAAATTTTTCCTGACGCATGCGCACTGAGTGCAAAAAATAGGAGATCGCTCGGGACGCAGGTCTTCAGCGTCCCTGTGTGACATGCGCACAACAGCAGGAGTCTGGAGTGTTGCTCAGACCGAAACCGGAAGTTCTTGCTCTCTTTTTAATGGAAGGTAGAAAATGGATATTTATTCAAAGAATCCTTCTTTCCTGCTTGTGAAAACAAGCCGAATGATTCCATTTGTCCTGATTTCATCAACTCAATGGTGAGTGACTTCGTTTGTTTGTTTCTTTTTCTTAATGACTATGTGTCTGTCACGGATATTCCAATTCAAAAACCCCATAGGCGGAGCTAGCCGCGGCTAGCTGTGCTAAGTCCTGATGAGTGAATTTATACCTTAAATAGCGATATGTGTTTGTTGAGGTGTATGCCGAATGTTAGAGAAATACAGATACTGCTGATTGAATACGTTGGTTTATGTAGTTTAGCCCGTTTTTCATGCGTTTTCTCTACTTTTCATTAAATTATTATGGCGTTTTAAGGAAGTTTGGTCTGACTGGGTTTGATGGGACATATCAGTGGATTTGACTTTATTTTGTTGTTAATTCACTTCATTAGTTGAGCTGATTGTCATGACTTGCTTGGTTAGTGGTTGTTGGCTGAATTGTAACATTAATTATCTGACTGTATTAGTTAGAGATGAATTTATTTGTTTGTCGTGTCAGTAGAAAGATAATTGTGAATATTAAGTAATGTTTTTGACTTTGCCAGGTTGTTTTTTCCTTGAAACTTTTACAACTTCTGTTGTGACCACATTTTGGTTGTTTTTTATTTTTATTTGTATCTGATTATATTGATATTATTCTAAGGTCTCCTCATGAAGACTTTATGATTTCTTTACTGTTTGATGTGTAGAATTAGACCTAACAGCTCCACATTTCTAGAGAACTGGTGGTACTAGGGATTTTTACCAGCAAAATATTCAGTCAGATGAAAATATTATCATTCCCTGCCCTAGTGGTGATATGTGATTTTTTTTTTGCGCATCTGAAAACTGACTAGCAAAAATGCGCCCCACCGAAAAAAATTTCACCAGCCGCCACTGCGTTTGAGGGAGGATTTGTTCAGACCAGTAAAGAGAGCGTTACAGTAGTCTAGGCGTGAAGACACGAAGGCATGGATTATTTTCTCCAGGTCAGCACTTGAGAATATTTTACGGAGTTTTGAGATGTTTCTTAAGTGGAAGAAGCAGGAGCGAGACATGGATTTAATGTGAGAATCAAAGTTTAGAACAGAGTCAAAGATAACTCCCAGATTTCTTACTGAGGGCTTGGCTGAGGAGCAGAAGGAAGATATTTCCTGTTCAATTTTAGGATGAAGTTCTGGAGGTGCAATGATCAGGGTCTCAGTCTTGTTGGCGTTCAGAACTAGGAAATTGCTGGACAGCCAATTACTGATCTGGGTCAGGCAGAGTACTAGTGTGACCAGTTTGTCTAACAGGTGGGGCAAGAAGGACACATATAGCTGAATGTCATCAGCGTAGATGTGGTACTGGATGTCAGAGAAGGACTGGATGATGCCAGCTAAAGGAAGGATATAGAATGAGATTAGTAGAGGCCCCAGAACCGAACCTTGTGGAACCCCGCAGGTTTTGGAGGCCGTGTCTGAAGAGACGGTTTCTGTTTTCACAGAGAAAGTTCTGTTGGAGAGGTAGGAGGTGAGCCAGTCTAATGCAGAACCTGAGATCCAGCTAGAACATTTAACCTGTTCAGTAGGATGTTGTGGTCCACGGTGTCGAAGGCTGCACTGAGGTTGAGCAGGATCATGACGGAGCATTTACCTGCATCAGCAGCTATTTGGAGGTCGTTGTAAACCCTGACTAGAGCGGTTTCAGTAGAGTGCTTCTTAAGGAAGCCAGACTGGAAGGGGTCAGAGATCTTTGACTTGGAGAACCAGGACCTGAGCTGAGTTTCAACAACTTTCTCAAGAACTTTACTGATAAAGGGTAGCTTGGAGATGGGCCTGTAGTTACTGGGGGAGCTGGCGTCAAGATTGTTTTTTTTTAAAGCGGAGTCACCACTGCATTTTCAAAGTGGGACGGAACACAGCCTTGGTTTAGAGAGCTGTTGATTATGGACAACAGAGATAGAGGGAAGAGACCCGACTAATATAGAGTGAGGAAGCACATCTGATGAACATGATGAAGGCTTCATCTGATTGATCACAAAAGTCAACTCAATTAGTGAGACTGTGGAGAAGGAGGTAAGGGACTCGGAGCACCGAGAGGTTTCCTCACTGATGGTGGAGCTGGTGGAATGCTGGATCTCAGATTTAGAACCTTGTTTACAAAATAATGGAGGAACGTGTTGCAGTCATCAGCTGAAGATAACTGAGCTGCTGAGGAGGAGAAGAAACGATGCTGGAGATGGTGTCAAAAAGAACTTTAGGGTTTTTCTTATTCTGGGATATGAGGTTCCTGAAGAAAGTAGATCTGGCATCATTTATAGCTGTGTTATAAGACTCTAGAAGTTCTTTAAGATATTCACGGTGAACAACTGCACAAGAGTAAACTGCGAGGGAGGAGCCAATAATCAGATCCGTCAGTTTTAGTAATCGTTTAAAACCCAGATCATAATCAGTGTTAGGACTAGGGGTGCAACGGATCATCATCGATCCGTGGTTCGTACGGATCACCATCTGCGGTTCGGAACGCACGTGGTTCGCGGTTCATGTAGAGCGCGTGCGTCGCTACATAATTCCCGACGTTCTGTGCTCACGCGCTGTGAATCTGCAGATTATTCCCCTCTGAGAAAGGGGTTTGTTTTGCATCACGTATAGAGGTTAACTCTGTTGGCTTCAGCCGTTTTAGAACACCAGAACGAAGGATCCCTGATCAATATCCAGTCTCTGCTGCGCGCTGCCTCTGATTCCTCCGTCTCTCTCTCCGTCAGCTGGAATCTTTCTGATAGACAAACTAGATTCACCTGTTTGTGTCTAAGATAACGTTATGTTGGGCTTTTATACGAGCTAATAAACGTTAATATAACCGGAGTTCAGTCAGCAGCCACAAAGCAGCGCCTCGTGCGTCACGACCCTCCGCACCCCTGACCCCCAGCTGTGACCGCTAGTTTGACAGAAGCAGGTCTGTGACCCTGAGGTGTGCATATGAGTCTATCTCCCCCATTAATTTGTTTTAATATGATTCAAAACTTTATTGAAGCATCAGGTTGACATCCTGAGTTAAATGCAGTTGGTATTTATGAGGATTGAGCAGAAAAAAGTTGCTCAGTGTTTTAGAAAATAACGAGAGAGCAAAGTTTTTTGTCTTTTCTTTTTCATTATGCTGATCCGAAAATTGATCCGAACCGTGACTCAAAACCGTGAACTGATCCAATCCGTGAGCTTTCTGATCCGTTGCACCCCTAGTTAGGACTAACGCATTATTAAGTAACGCGTTACAGTAACTACATTATTTTT